>PVJS01002204.1:0-87017 GCA_004027185.1 Glis glis
AGAGAGAGAGAGAGATATCAAAACCGTAAAAATAAATGGAACAGTGTTATACATTGTGAGTAGATTTTTTTTTGTCTCCTGTTTTTTTCTTAAATTTCTTGTGGATCCTAAAGGGTAACAAATTCTCAGCCATGGAAATCATACTTAAAATGATATTCTATAGACTACTACTCTAGTATTGCAATTTTCAGAAAGTTCATTTATCTTGAGTAATTCTAAGTTAATAACCCCCCAAAATGATCTTCTATTATCATAGAATATGTAAAATTAGATGTAATTCAAAGATAATGCTTCATGTTTTACCTTAGGCCATTCAAATGCCTCAATGTGTTCTATTAGGTGAGATTGTTAAAATTACCCCCCAAAGCATTTTTCTTTTGGGGACTGGAAATTGAACCCAGGGGTGTTCTACCTCTGATATATACCCCAGCCCTATTTTATTTTTTATTTTGAAACAGGATCTTGCTAAGTTGCTGAAGGTCTTGCTAAATTGCTGAGACTGGCCTGGAAACTGTGATCCTCCTATCTCAGCCTCCCAAGTACTATAATTACAGGCATGTGCCATCACACCTGGCTCAAAAAACACTTATTTTTTTATCCAGTTATTCAAAAATAGAAAATAGAATTTCATTCTGCTCAGTTGAAGAAATTAATCGTTTTCACAGTTCAGGACTAAAATCTAACAAAGAAAAGGCTGAAACAAATAGCTGGAAGGACCATGTCAGGAGTGATAAACTCATCTTTATCCCCACTGGATTGTGATTCGATTCTGATTGTGTGTCTTGGCTTTTTGTCCCTTCAGACTTCTGCTATGGAAATGAAGACCTAACATTCTCTATAAGTGAAGCCATTAAGCTCTGTGTGACTGTGGTGGCATATGCTCCTGAATCATTCAGAAGGTAACGGCAGCCCTTTGTTCTGTGCCTTGTGATAATAAGTAAGTATAGCAAAAGAAATAAAATCAAATGAATACAAAGGTTGTGTTTGGTGTATCAGTCAGTGACATGCTGGCAAGTAAATTTCTAAAAACTAAATTTAGGAAATTTGTCATAGCAGAGGTTCTGGAAAATATTGTAAATCTTCTTTAATTTGAAATCCCTTAATTTAGAATTTGTTCAGAGACTAAGATGTTCAGTCTTGTTAGAAAATATTTTCTTCTCATGTAATACAAATAAGGAGCAAACATGATTTTATATAACAGATATTTAAACCATTTATGAAAACTCCAAACCGGGCATGGTGGCACACACTTGTAATCCCAGTACTTGGGAGGCTGAGACAGGAGGATCACAGGTTCGCAGCCAACCTCAGCTACTTAGTGAGGCCTTCTGCAACTTAGTGAGAGCCTGTTTCAAAATAAAGAATACAAAATAGGGCTGGGGGTATAGCTTGGAGGTAGAATGCCCCTGGGTTCAATCCCCAGTTCCACCAAAAAAAAAAAAAAGAAAACTCCTTTCAAGGAACAATAAGAACATCTGTCACACAAGGGCAAAAATATTAATCTTGTCTTATATTTTGTCACATTCAAGGAAGCCAGAGTACTCACATGTAAAGTGAGTCACCCCAATCCCAGAATATTGGTTGTGGTCTTCTATATAAGTCTTATCTCTCTTTTCAAAGTTCTACTTTGTTGGCAAAGTCTCTGGGAAGAGAGAGGGAGCCAAGTTGATTATGCTCAGTATATCTTCATACATCTGCCCCTTGGGGAAAGTCTTTTCCTCTCCTCCAAAACAGAATGAATAAAGGGACAAGATGCTCCAGGATTTACTTTTATTTGAATTCTCTTTCCTGGAAAGAAACATAAGGAATGATTAAAAACTGTTGTACTCAATATTCCTAGCTTTTTATCATCTTAAACGGTGGGGGTTAAACGTCATGCCTATGGTCAGCCAGGGGCGTGGCTGTGACCTCCAGAGAGCAAATCCGTGGTCTATCACGAAGGTCCTGCTCCTGCTTTCCTGCTCCTCCTATAATCACACAGCTCCAGAAAAGATTCCAGAATGGATCAAAACCCTGCATTAATTCCAAGTCTACTCTATATCTGAATGTGAAAGTGTATTCCCTCTTCTATTTTTATTCCAAGTGTGTCCAGGTACACTGATAATAGGAAGCATCAGAGATTCTGCATTGAGGTTAAATGACAATATTAAGGCAGTGCAATAGTGAAACACATAACATTTCTCTAATATTAAAATGCTATCAACATAGAGAACTACCGGGTTTGACTAAAAATTCCTGTTACCAGATACCCAGTGAGACACGAAATTCTCTTTCAAGTTAAAATTCAAACACATTGAAATCAAAAGGAACGAGAGCTCACAATCAAATTCCCTTATCATTGTGAGTTAAAGACCAAAGTCCAATCTTGTGGGATTAAACTAAAATTTTTTAATAGATCCTCCCAATTTCCCATTCTGCTCAGGTTAAACCAGAGGGCTTCTCACTGCCTAGGTAAAGTCAGGATTTCTTAAGTAGCTGCTCCCTGGGATATTCCTACAGAACTTCCATACTGTAACACCAAGTTCTTCCTGCGCTCATATTACTCTTTTTTTTTTTTTGCAGTACTGGGGATTGAACCCAGGGGCATTCTACCTCCGAGCTACACCCCCAGCCCTATTTTTTATTCCTTATTTTGAAACAGGGTCTCACTAAGTTGCAGAGGGCCTCACTCAGTAGCTGAGGCTGGCCACGAACCCGAATCCTCCTGTCTCAGCCTCCCAAGTACTGGGATTACAAGCATGCGCCACCACGCCTGGCTTCATATTATTCTTAAATAAGTATATTTTATTTAAATGTAACCTTCATGTAAAAAATTTTAGAAATCATAATTTTACAGTTGAGTGAATGTTCGTTCAAGTTATCACATCTATGTAACTACTACTCTCATAAAAAAATCTGATAGGAGTACCACTCTTCCCATTTTCAACACAACAAATCAGCTTTGCCTATTTCTTAACTCTATTTGGAGACTGAGACAGGTGGATCACAGGTTCGAGGCCAGCCTCAGCAACTTAGCAAAGCCCTCTGCAACTTAGTGAAACCCTGCTCTGTTTCAAAATAAAAATAAAATAGGGCTGGGGGTGTAGCTCAGAGGTAGAAATGTCCCTGGGTTCAATCCCTAGTACCACAAAAAGAAAAGAAGAAAAGTCAATCGGGGGAATCTCCCATCAAAATATTTACACTGGTATTGCACACTTACAATTTTAGAGAGGAAAATCTTTGCATATCTACCTAATTTCCATCTCCCCTTGGCGCTCATGCTCCTGACACCCCAGTGTTTGGCCGAGTGTGGCCCTGTCCACTGAGCAGTGCCCACCCCCTGGAGTAAGTAGGCATTGCCAGACCTCACCACTGATTCTTGATGTTAAATGGCATAATGTTAATGAAGCCCGCCTCCTAGAAAAGGGTTTTATGTTGTCTCAGAGTTGTTTCATCTGAAATGTCGCTCTCAGCAAACTCCTGAATAAAAGCATTGTTGAGGATTCTGAAGCCTGTTTCTCCAAATGGCCTGTGTTGCTCCACCAGTTATCATTAAACTGTTCCTTCGAGCATGTGTGGAAATGGCTAACTCCCCCAACTGGATCACATGCTTCCTTAAGACAGAGTTCTGTTCGCAGGTGCTTAATTAATTCATTAACGAGTTGGCTGTGGTCAACATTTCCAGCAGCTTTAACTACTCTTGATTTGGGTGGGGTGTGAAGGAGGCTTAGAGTTCCTCATCTCTGTAGAAGCTTTTTCTATGTGTCTAAATATGACACAATCCACAAAGCAGAGTGACATTTGTGACTTGGTTTTCTTTCTGTTGCTTACAGTCTTCAGATGCTGATGGTCTTGGAGGCGTTGGTTCCATGTTACTTACAAAAGCTCAAGAGGCAGACGTCACAGGTGGAGACAGTACCTGCTGCCCGAGAGGAGATTGCAGCCACTGCTGCTCTTGCAACGTCCCTACAAGCCCTTTTGTACAGCGTGGAAGTCCTCACCAGGTAACCCACTTGGCAGAAATACCTACAGTCTTAAACCATAACTAACCACTGAAAAGATGGAGAAAAAAAATGTTGTGAGTAAAAATCTCTACAACTCAGTCTTTATTGACAAATACCTACAGATACCTTTCTCCATGCCTTACAAATGCAAGCAGCCCTTAAGTTATCTGGATAAATAACACCAAGTACTCTGAACAGGGGTAGTAATGATAATAATAATAATAATATTCCTACCGTGACTACTAAACACACAATTGCATCCAGCTTACTGAGCTTCTATGGCAGTTTTAACAGTGACAAAAAAATCTTTTATAAAAGGGCCAAGTTGGTGAATGTGAAAATGTGACCTCCATTTTTATTAGCTATTATTTTATGAGACATGAAATGTCTGCAAATCCAACTAAACATTCTTCTTTTTTTTTTATTTTTTGTGGTACTGGGGATCAAACCTAAGGGCATTCTACCTCTGAGTTACACCCAACTTTCTTATTTTTTGTTTTGAAACAGGGTCTCACTAGGTTGCTGAGGGTCTTACTAAGTTATGAGGCTGTCCTCAACCCTGTGATCCTCCTGTCTCAGCTTCCCAGGCTCTGGGATTACAGGTGTGAGCTACCACACCTGGCTTAAGCATTCTTTTATTATTTTACTGTTTATGAAGAGTTGTGGGGTTTTTACTATAATTGTAGAAACTTCATAACAGATGTAAACCGCAGGCATTATTCTAATGCCAGAATTAACAGATTCTTCGTGGAACAGGGCTAAATAAAGCTATGAGCACGGGTTGAAAGATTTGGGGAATGGAAAGGCAAGTTGGCACTAGAGTTCAGCCCTAAACAAAGTTTAAGAAGTGAATCCTGTCACCGTTTGCTTGGGTGCAGAAACAGAAGAGATCGGGCTGCCACGTGACAAGGCAGGGCCAGGGGAGGGCTTTGGATGGGACGAATGGTAGAGCTGGAGTGGGGAGGTGGGCGCAGGACACCAGGCGCGTGATGGGCTTTCCTTCTCCGTTCTCTCCAAATTAGCTAGAAGGAGATAGTAATCTCCCCTAGTGTGGGAATGGGGAAATCCTCTTCCTGAGCTGTCTGCCATTCTGCTACACTTTGTGTCTAGTCTAAAGTGACACATTCTTAGCCCAACATTCCATCTCTGATTTATCTCCACCACCATTCCTACAACAGGCACCAACTTCCCCAGCCCCACCTTGCTGTGTTGGCAAGAGGGCTAGCTGAAGTCCTTTAGCCCAGGGAAGGCTTGCCAGCACGCATCAGCAAGTGAGAGGAGTGGGATTGTTGCTCGTGAACTTCAATATATGTCCAGTTTCTATTCACAAGCCACATAGTCAGTCAAGGCAAGCAGAATAGAGCCCAAAAGCCTAGGGTAGAGTAGGCCATCCCAAAGTGCTCGTGTGTACCTAAAATGAGCGAACAGGAAGCAGTGTAACAGGGAGCCACAAAGAATTACCTCTCCTAGTGTATCTGTCAGCATTCTTGCAGCTATAATCTAAAGATTGACCACATAACTTAGAGAAAAGAAGATTTATTTTCTTATGGTTTGGGGTTCAGTCCACGTGAGGCTGGGGACCACGGATCTCAGGGCAGGGTGGCAGGAGGTGGAGGAGGAAGAGCACATGGACTGTGCTCCTACATCATAGAGGCCAGAAGCAAGAGAGAGAACAAGGGGAGGAGGAGGAATTCTTTATATAATCCCCAAGGCCGCACCCCAGGGACCCGCCTCCAGCCACATCCTACCTGCCTACCAGGTAAATTCATTACAATGTATTTATCCACTTCTGGGATTACAACCCTCACGACTCAGTTGCATTAGCTCCAAACATTAATGAGTGAGCTCTTTAGGGGACGTTTTATATCTAACTAGAATACCTAGTGAGAAGTATTCCCAAAGCTTTGCTGATGGTTTCAGTAAAGTCCTGGTAGGAAGAACTCCCAAAGAAAAAGACATGATCTACACTCCTCTTCTGTGCCCATCCACTAGCCCCGTCCTGCAACTAGAGGAGAGAAAAGTAGCCAGTTTTCACAAATGCCACTTGAATTATTTCTCCTCATATTACATAATGCTATTGCATTCTTCCTTTCTGTTCTTTCTTTTTGTTGTTGTTGGTGGTTGTGGTGGTACTGGGAATTGAACCCAATTCTACCTCCGAGCTACACCCCCAGAAATTTTTACTTTTTATTTTGAGACAGGGTCTCCACTAGATTTCTCAGGATCTTGCTAAGTTGCTGAGGCTGGCCTTGAACCTGCAATCCTCCTGTGTCAGCCTCCCAAGTACTGGGATTGCAGGCCTGCACCACCAGCTTCTGCTCTTCTTTTATAAAAATAAGTCAACTATCCAAAATTAATTTACCCCAAATTCCAATTAAGAGTTATGAATGAAGCCCTGGCATTTCAAATTATGTAGTGTTAAATATTCTGGTGCATTCAATAGTTTTTTTTGTAGAGTAGAAGACTAGCCTCATTGGTTGGTAGTGGCTACAAAAAAATTGACATCATTGTACAAAAAGAAGATGAGAACCCCTTTTACTTCCACACTCCTCATTTCTTTATCTTATGAAAAAATAAACTTAACAGTTATACAAGCATTACATAAGTAAGTGTATTACACGTGTATTCATTTTCTTTTGTTGTATAGCACAGAACCACAAACCTAGAGACTTAAAAACAAAACCCATTTCTTATCTCACAGTTCTGTCGGTCAGAGGTCCAGGCAGCATCAGCCGGGTTCTCTGCTCAGGGTTTTACCAGGTAGAAAGTAAAAGTCCACTTCCAAGCTCATTCAGGGTTGGGGCAGAATACGGTTTCATGCAGCTTGTTCTGAGGTCCCACCCCCCGCTGGCTGTTAGCCAGACTCCATCCACTCTGCATTTAGAAGGCGCTTGCGTTCCTCTCACATAGCTTCCCTCCATCTTCCAGTCAGCCACAGTGTCTCCAATCCCTCTCATGCTTCAAATCCCTGCCCCCTCCCAGAGAAAACCTCTGCGTTTAAAGGTCTGGTGTCTCAAAACCTGGGAGGCAGAGACAGGAGGATTGCAGGTTGAAACCCAGGCTCAGCAAGTTAGCAAGACTCTCAGCAACCTAGGGAGACCATCTTTAAAGGGTTTGGGGCCATCTTTAAATCCTACCTACCACAACAAGGCATGGAAGAGATCTGATGTGATTATGAAAAGTCGTGTTGCTTTCTAGCCATACTCAGCAGTTAGAACATGAGCAACATAGAAGCAAGCCTTAAAGATTTCATAGAAGTGCAGGGCGTGGTGGCGCACGCTTATAATCCCAGTACCTGAGAGGCTAAGACAGGAGGATCACAGGTTCATGGCCAGCCTCAGCAACTTAGTGAGACCCTGCTTCAAAATTTAAAAATAGGGCTGGGGGTGTAGCTCAGAGGTAGAATTCTCCTGGGTTCAATTCCCAGTAACACACACATACACACACACACACACACACACACACACACACACACACAAGATTTCATTAACTTTTCTTTGAAAATCATCCTCTCTCTGTCTCAGATGTCAATACAGAGACTAATTTTACTTAATATTTAGAAGATATAAAATATTTGAAGATATAAAATGAGATGTTTTGACTCTCCAATTAAGCATCTAAGTTATTGACTTGAAATAGATACACATTTACTCACTTTTCTGGGTAGCCTTAGGTATAATGTTCACTAGGAGAATTATTTCATTCTTTGATGGTTTCTAGGAAAAGCAGAGTTATTGATTGATGGTGTAAATGGCCAAAGAGGTTTGTACACCGTTGCCTTTTACTACTGTCTTGAATGGCTAACTGCCTGACACCTGTCAAACTGAAGAATGGGCTCTTAACTCACACTTAATCAGCATAGACGTAGGGGTTTGATCACATGTCTTGTTTGAAGAATCGCAGTTTGTTACCAAGAGCCAAGAAGTAGAACTTAAATCATGGTGTGCTTATAGCATGGGAATCAGTGCTGCCTTTAAAGTGCCTCTCGGAACAGACAGAAAACGTGTGGCAGAAAGGCCCAAAGCTAGACCTTGTAAGACCCTAAAACTAACTTAAAGCTTGTATGAGCTTCAGTAATCTGAAGATTTCATGCATGTTTTCACTTCTGGTTGTTTTGTTGCTGCAGGCCCATGACGGCCCCACAGATGAGCAGGTGTGACCAAGGTCATAAGGGGACCACCACAGCCAACCACACCATGTCTTCAGGGGTCAACACCAGGTAAGTCACTCTGCCTTATTTTTCTATGATCTCTCAACTTTATACAACCTGAATTTCAGTTATTGGGAATGGAAGGAGTGCTGGAAATCATCACTATTTAGTGTGAAAAACTCCAAAGAAAAGAGGGTGAGAGTTTGGAATTGCAAGAAAATACTCAGGTTTCTTTTAAAATTGTCAAGGAGAAACCCAAACCACCTTCACCAGTTGTCATTTGTGTTGGTTTGTTTACTTGACTGTGCTAGACGGTCTCTGCCCCTTCCTGGGTGGTCTTTGAATTATTCCAGTGTTGTTTCATTTGCCTCCAACAAAAGGAAAATGAAGCAATAACACTCGGGAGGTGGTTGCTCATTCCTGGGGCAGACATTTTTACAAACATTTCATCTAAACCTTGACTCACATCCTCAAATGATGCTGCCAGGGTTGTTTACTTAATCCCACTCCCCTACTCTGTGTAACTTAGATCCTGGCTGTTCTAGTTAATACCTCACCTGCTTCATTCTATCTGTGTTAACCTCTAAGTGCGCACACACACACACACACACACACACACACACACACACACATACACACTTACTTTAACTAGCTTCCTTCTCCAAGGAAGATTTAAGATAGTGCAAATCCAAAATCAGCTTAAGAGAAATTTCTTTTCCTGGTATGGAGTAGTTAGCAGGGAAATCTTGAGAAGAAGCTAAAAAATTGTCCACTCTCTCTGAAGCATATTTTTAAAGGTGTATCATTATTTATGTAATGTTAATTCCCTGATCATCATATATATTCATATTGAAAATAAGACCAAAAAAATTCAAACCCAAGGGTAAATTGCCTCGTTTGGTGGTTAATTCATGCATTAATCCCTAACGTTAAGGAAAGAGGAGCCACTTTACGTGATCTGTTGTAGGGGCTTCTTGAGACAGAAATCTGGGTCAGGTTCCACCTCTAGATGAATTGTGCAGACAGAAAAAACGTCCCTGGAGCCTTCTGATCAACCAATCATAAAGTGATAAGTCTCCAGAATTGAAGGGAATCAGCCATGTTTCTTCCTCGGTTCACCTGAAATAGAGCACATAGTGTTAAAACTATACTTCAGATGTCAAAATTTGCATGCACACATGTGCACGCGCACGCACACACACACACACACACACACACACACACACAGACAAGAATTCTTCCATAGCAGCTATCCTTGGAGGATATATGACAGCCAAATGAAAGACAAAGATTCTCTGTTTAGGATTATCTATGCATGTTTGTGAGCTTATCAAAATGTATGCCTCCAAGAGCTTTTCCTAGGAAAAAGTCTAGAAGGGGCCTGAGCAAAGGGGCCCTGTTCTTACTCTGATAGTTATATGCACTCTTTTTCAATTCCCAGGTACCAGGAGCAAGGAGCCAAATTGCACTTTATCAGGTACAGAAAGACTTGCTCTCATTTCATCCCAGCCCTGCCATGTTGGGATGAGTGCCCTTGCATCCGGGTTATAGTTCCATTATTGATTAATGGAATTAATTGATGAATGATATGATATTTCTGTATAAATCCTCAGGAATGACTGAGGTAAAGCCACAGCAGTTTGGGGTGGCGATCTCTTCTAGGCTAATAAACTTTCTTTGTCCTTCAGAGGAGGTTCTTCTGAACCAGTCTGCCCGACTGGTTCCTTAACTCGATAGGAATTTCATGTTTATATATTTCAGTCCCCCTCATAGTTGCCACATACCCACCTTCTCAGAACCCTAGCTAACTTTTTATAATTCCCCAGGGAAAACCTTCACTTATTGGAGGAAGGGCAAGGCCTTCCCAGAGAAGAACTAGATGAACGAATTGCTAGGGAAGAGTTCAGAAGACCCCGGGAATCCCTGCTGAATATTTGCACAGAATTCTATAAGCACTGTGGGCCAAGGCTGAAGATCTTGCAAAACCTGGCTGGGGAGCCACGGGTCACTGCCCTGGAGCTGCTGGATGTGAAATCCCACATGAGGTACTGTCCTGGCTGTCCCCACCCCTGAGTATGGACATAGCTTGGGTCATGTGTCTGCATGTATGTGTTGGGCAGGGGTGTGGGAATTTTTATCCTCCAGGATAGAAAGCTGAGATTGTTGAAATGATTTGTTTCCTGTGATTTGAACATATATCATAAAAACCCTCTGGTGAAGTGTACATCAAGTCTGTCAAAAGGGATCTCAGGAGCCTGCCTGTAATACAGTTACTTGCGAGGCTACATCAGGAGGATTGCAAGTTCAAGGCCAGACTGGGCAAGTTATAGTGAGACCCTAACTTAAAAAGGGCTGGGGATATGACTCAATGGTAGAGTACTTACCTAGCATGTGCAGGGTCCTGGGTTCAATCCCTAGCACTGGAAATAAAAAGATCTCAGGATGGATGGGGGGCAGGGGATGTTCTTAAGATGGAAAAACACAGTCCATATGTTTGCTCCTCAATAAGAAAGTAAAAGGGAAATTTTATTGCCTGAATTCTTAGAAAAGTAGCCTTCTTCTAGTTACCATTTATTGCCCAGATTCAAATTTTTTATAAGAGTCCAATGTTTCCTCTCTGTCATATTATGTAAAAAAATCCACCACTATTCCCTGCTAGGGACTTGTTCCACCCTAGACCATCTGAGGACACAGTAATGAGTTTTGTAGGTAAAGGAGCAGTGTTAAGTCTGGGCCACATTTAGCTTGGGCCTGAAACCCCGTTTGTATTCATTGCTCACGGTAGCCTCCAAGGGATCAACAAGGTGTCCTGGTACAAATTCCGAACTAGATGATGCCAGTCATCGCTTTATCTTTTCACTCCTGGTGTTCCAGGGAGGCCCCAGCATCATCTCTCTGCGCACTGATACTTCCTTGTCCCTCTGGAGACGCCAGCACAGGTCACTCGTGATAAAGGCTGTGTTTGTGTTTTCAGATTTTCAAAGGAAACATGATTCCAGAGCACATTCTGTTCAGATTTGTAACTCTTGGTAAAGGGTCATAAAAATTCCTTGAAAGAAAAATTTCATGAGGTAAACAAGATTTACTTGGAAAGATTAGCATATCTAGAAAGGTAGTGTTATATTCTAGCCACTCAGAAACAGCATTGCAATTTGGCAAAACATCAATTTCTTGATTATTGACTTCTTCTTTGTCTTAAAATGATCTTTTGAAAAAATTTAGGAGGTATTAAGTGAAGGAAAACGAGTAGCCAGAAATGTACAATGAACACAGGCTCTTTCTCTGCCAGGCTTATTTCATAATCTCTGGACTGTGGGCACACACCCAGTCATGCCAGAGCTCCAGAGCCTCGGGTGTGTTCACACGCCCACCCCCCAGTGTGCAGTAATGGGGAAGAGCATATTCACACTGAGAAGTACAGCCCCTAGACAGGAGGCTGGGGGGTGGGGATGTCAAGACCCTGTTGCCATAGCAACTGAGTGCTCTATTCAGTCCCTCCCCTTCCTTTCCCACTGAGCATCTCTAGAAGACCTCAGTAATTCTGTGAATGGAGAAACATTACCTTCCCAGAGTCAGAAAGATCACTCACTACTATCAATAGCCATTTTGTGAGAGAAAGGGGAAAAGGTTCCTAAAAGATAGATGTGTAGCCATGTGTGGTGGCCCATGCCTGTAATCCCAGTACAGGTTGAGACAGGGAGATCTCAGGTTGCCTCAGAAACTTAGCAAGACCCTGTCTCAAAATATAAAAAAAATAAACAGGGCTAGGGGTGTAGCTCAGAGGTAGAACACCCTGGGTTCAGCCTCCAGTACAAAAAAGAAAAAATTAGATGTGTGTGAGTCCATGTGTGTGCATGTGTGTGTGCCTGTGTGTGTGTGTGTGAGAGAGAGAGAGAGAGAGAGCGCAAAAGAGAGAGAGAGAGGGAGGGAGAGAGGGAGAGAGGTGTGAGAAACTGTCCTGTGATTTGACCATGTGTATTTGGAAGGAGAGGATAGCAGGAGCAGCATTTGGATGAAGGGGATAGTAGGAGTCACAGAGGCCTGGAGCTCCCTCTAGAGGCCAACATCTATTAAATGAGCTATAATTTAAATGCTGTATCTCAGTGCTGGCACAGATCTAGAATACAATAGATACTAATGCTGATGAGAATGATCCAAACACTATGCAAGACCCTGGAATGTAAAAAAAATAAAAGTCCTGGTCTTCAGTATTATCAATGGAAGAGTCAGACATAGGAAAATAATGATAATATAGTGTTGCAAGTACTATAGTCACTGGCATATATTACTGTAGTTATCATTTTTACTGGTGCATCGTAATTATACATCAGAGTAGCAAATACATGCATGCAACATTCATGTGTGTTTCCGGCTCCCACCCCACTTCCTCCCATAGATAGTCTTTACATCCATACAAGTAACTTCATGTATGAACAGAGGATTATTTGAACAGTTACCATCATCAGGTCTCCCCTTTCTCCTTCCCCCCATTCTCTTTGGGTTCTCCTCCCCTGTTCCACTAGTGTCCCCCTCATTTATCTGAGGTCTTCTTTGTTTCCCAGTTTCTCTCTAGCTTCCACATTTGTGTGAAAACACATGGCCCTTCACTTTCTGTTACTGGTTAATCTCATTAAGCATAATATTCTCGAGTTCCATCCATTTTCCTTCAGGTGACATGACTTTGTTATAAAAGGTTCAAGGCAACTTAGAAAATATATGACACAAAAGATTGAATATACAAACCAGGAGGTAAATAGTTATATTTGTGACTAGATTAGCACAAAAAACAGATATGAAATTACATTAGATGTTATTTATGAACCATAAATTTGACTTTGTGCTTTTGGATTATAAAATCGATGAGTGAAAAGTGATCAATTACAAAATCATAGTGCCAGTGGAATAAATTGTTTATATATATATTGTTTTGGTGAAACAATACTTTTTAAGAATAACAGAGAACAAGAAATATCTCCTGATTGCTACTTGTTAAAAAGAAAGTAGTAAACCAGGCGTGGTGGCGCATGCTTGTAATCCCAGTACTTGGGAGGCTGAAACAGGAGGATCCGGGTTCGCGGCCAACCTCAGCTACTTAGTGAGGCCCTCCGCAACTTAGTAAGACCCTGTTTCAAAATAAAGAATAAAAAATAGGGCTGGGGGTGTAGCTCAGAGGTAGAAAGCCCCTGGGTTCAATTCCCCAGTACGGCAAAAAAAAAAAAGTAGTAAGATGACCAATGTCCTCAATAACGCTCTCATAGTAGTTAAAGGGTTAGTTTCACATGGCTCAATGCCTATCGATATAGAAAGTTGGCATAATGTCATAATGTAATACAGCAAGAGCAACCTATCTGGAGCCAAGATAATATCATTCAAGAGCACAGTTGTTTCGTGGCCTGAATCTGTAGGAAGGCGAAAGTTTTACTGCCCAAGGTATTGTCAGACTAAATGTCCTCTATTAATACACTAATGCACAACAAGCTTTGACAAAGTCAGGCCTGTGTGTTTTCTGGCAAAACAGAGCTATTCTGTGGTGCTGAGGAGGAGCAAATCCAAATGCTTTGACCCTGTACCAAGCAAAGGATATAAAGTTCGCTTTTAGAAATAAAGCACACAGCCGAGCGTGGTGGCGCACGCTTGTAATCCCAGTACTTTGGGAGGCGGAGACCGGAGGATCCGGGTTCGCGGCCAGCCTCAGCTCTCTCTCTCTCTCCCTGTCTCTCTCTCTCTCTCTCTCTCTCTCTCTCTCTCTCTCTTTCTCTCTCCTTAGTGAGGCCCTCCACAACTTTGTGAGACCCGGTTTCAAAATAAAGTATAAAAAATAGGGCCAGGGGTATAGCGCGGAGGTAGAACGCCCCTGGGTTCAATCCCCGGTACTGCAAAAAAAAAAAAAGAAAGAAAGAAAGAAAGCACACAGAAATATGGAGAATTAAAACTAAATATATAAATTGGGAAATTGTGGGTGATATTTAAAGTCATAAGAATGGATATCACCCAAAGAGAAAGAGTCGATTTAAAAAAAAAGAGGGAAGGGGGAGAAATGGGATGGTATAAACGATGCAAGAGATACTTGCAGGAAGAATCTGAGAGTTAAGAAATAGTGTTGAGGCAATCTGTACTTCTGTGTTTGCAGAATATATGCTTGATTACAAGGCTCACAGGGAAAATATTCTTGATTACATTGAACCGCTGCCCTGATAGAATTTGTTGCCTCATTTACCCAACCCAGAGCTGCCAGAACAGTAGGGTAGTAAGGTAGAGATTCTCTCTCTCTCTCTCTCTCTCTCTCTCTCTCTCTTTCTCTCTCTCTCTTTCCCTCCCTCCCTCCCTCCCTCTCCCTCTCCCTTTCCCTCTCCCTCTCCATCTCCCTCTCCCTCTCTCCTTCTCTTCTTCCCTCCCTCCTTCCCTCCCTCCTTCCCTCCCAACCCATTTCCCTCTCCCCTTCCAATGGGAAAATCTCTCATGATATCATTGGGAAATTGTTTTAGGCTAAAAGAAAATCCGTTTTTTCATAACACCAGGGATTAAGGAAATCCGGTTGTAATCCAGAAAATGACTCTTAAATTAAGCTGTAAACATTGTTCCATTGTTCTTAAGCTTAAAATAGAAAAATGGATAATTTCTCAATGGTATCTTTAAAATCATAAGGAAAAAGAAATAAGTACATATAGATATACTTTTGTCTGTCACACAAACAACCCAAGAAGCAAAGATTATTTCCTGCATGTCATACTTATGAGAAAGAGATAAACAAAAGAATGTACACCTTGTTTAAAATGATTTCTTTAGAACACCCAGATTTACACACCATTTCCAGGACAACGTAAGTGTTCTATTTGGAGAGACACAAAAGGGATGAAGAGACCGTAACTATTTCTTGATTATGAAGGGTTGCCAGGTAGAAAATGGATTGAATTTGTGCTTCCAGAGTTGAGCTTGGTAGAAAGAAATCAAAGGGATTTGGGGACCTGACAGAGAGATTTTCATAGTATGGACCTCCAAAGATGGAATAAGTTGCCTTGTACAGTAGTGAATCCTCCCATGCCCAGAGCTAGTCAGATGAGGCCATTGTAAAGCAAGCCAAGTATTAGAGAGGCGATGGCTGGGCTGTGATTCCTAAAGCAGAGTGCTTGCAGAGCCCTTGTGCTACAGATTCTTTAGAGCACTTATGCCGTCTCTCTTGTCCTCTTGGAGTAATCAGCATTTCTCTTTATTAAAATGCTATAGTTAATATGTGAGAGAAGGAAGGACACAATATTGCCATTGTACTTGATGGCGTTAAGGCATCTGTGCAGTGATCACTAGTGGCACCTGACAACATACAAAGAGTGACAACTGGAATTGTGTACCTCCCGGTGTAAGTACACACCACCTGTTAGCTACTCGTGCCAGAAAAATCAAAACTGAGTCTGCAGGTCTAGCCCCCAGATTTGACTACCAATTAAATTAAATACAGTAGGATAGATTAAATGACACTGTAGATATGCAATCAATTAAATATGGAGTATTGTTGTAGCTAATTATTCCAGCAGATAAATGACAAGATAGCCAAAAAGCAAAAGAAGAGGAAATCTACAAATCAAAAGAGATGTGAGGACATATCAACCAGTTGAAATTTATGAGCCTTATTTGTTCCTGATTTGTTTAAAAATGTTCAAAAATTATGAGATAGTGTGGGAATTTTGAAAACTGGACATTTGAGTTTCTTAAAGAGAATTATTTTTAATTTGTTACATGTCATATTGTGGTTAATTTTTTTTTCTTTTAGCCCTTTAACTTTGAAGACACATATTAAAATATATGTGAATAAATAATATACTTGGGATTTACTTCAAAATAGTCCAGGGTGGAGGGAGGGGGGAGTGATTGGGAGTACAAGTGATCATTATTGAATCAGGGTGATGGGTACATTGGAGGACTTGCTATATATTCATCTTCCACAACTCTATGTATGTTCAACATTTTTAAAAATAAACTGGGCGTGGTGGCGCACGCTTGTAATCCCAGTACTTGGGAGGCTGAGACAGGAGGATCACAGGTTCATGGCCAGACTCAGCTACTTAGTGAGGTCCTCTGCAACTTAGTGAGACCCTGTTTCAAAAAGAGAATAAAAATAGGGATGGGGGTGTAGCTCAGAGGTAGAATACGCCTGGGTTCAATCCCCAGTACCACACACACACAAAAAAAAAAATTGTTTTGAAACAGGGTCTCACTTGGTTGCTAAGAGTCTGGCTGCATTGCTGAAGCTGTCCTTGAAACTGTGATCCTCCTGTCTCAGCCTCCCAGTACTGGGATTACAGCTGTGTGCCACCACACCCAACTACATATTACCCTTTCTAAAGAAATTTTTTTTCAGAGAAATTTTTAGTACCTTAACAAAGAATAAGGGCTTTTCAGCCACTGTAATAGAGTCTGGATATATTTTTTATAATGTAAGCCTTTAAAAAATATCAAGCTCAGCTGGGCGTGGTGGCACATGCTGGCAATCCCAGTACTTGGGAGGCTGAGATAGGAGGATCCGGGTTCACGGCCAGCCTCAGCTACTTAGTGAGGCCCTCCGCAACTTAGTGAGACCCTGTTTCAAAATAAAGAATAAAAAAATAGAGCTGGGGGTATAGCTCGGAGGTAATTTTACCCAATCAATCCCCAGTACCATAAAAAAAAATCAAGCTCAAATCATACAACCTAGACTGAAGCTAATTCCATGATTGGTATACATTACCTTTCCATATCATCTTGCACACATCCTGCACCTACTGAATGTATTTGACAGTGGAGCAATGTAATATTTTATTTTTAATATACTTTTATTGGTGCATTATAGTTTCACATCATAATGTAAATCACAGAGATAGTGACAGACATGCACACAGCACTTGGTGGGCTAAGATTTTAAAATACTTTCTACCTCATACAAAATTAAATTCAGTTGGCTTTAAGAATATGTGTCATTGACTTTTATTATTTGGAAATTGGGAATCCATATCTAGTTTTTAAGATTATTTATTTAAACAACTATTAGATTTACCAGGAATCACATTTGTGCAGTAAGATTTGTTGGCAAATTCCCCTGCAGAAAATCCATACTTAGGATGGAGACACTTGGGTCTGGTAATTGGGAACCTGGGCCGACCTTAAAGGAAATACAGCTTTCCCTGTGATAATTAGTTCTTGTGTAGAACTGAGCTGGAAAATCTGAGAAAAAGAGGCAACCAAAACCAAAGCTATTTAGACAGTCCAACTGGGTCAACTACATAAAGACTCCAGCAAAGCAAGAGGATCCATGTATGAGACAGAAAGAGAAGAGGAGACTTTGAAGGAGAGAAATGGAAACAGAACTTGAAGAACTTCTTGGCCCATAACATTAACCAATATTGTTTTTTTAATTGGGTGTCTTTGACCTTGTCTCTGAGCAGTGAGGAAGTATTGAAGCCATGCCACTTACTTGGGCATTTGATATTAATTATTTTATTGTTCATTAAAGCTCAAGCTTTCTTTATATGCATATAGTATTCCATATATAATGTATGTATATGTCAGTGTGGGTGTGGGTGTGTGTGTGTGCACTCATTCTCAAAAGCGACATTCCGTAGGTATGTTTGGCCTCTCCTTGATCTTTCTGGGTTCTAGTTTCCTCGCACTTGCCCTTCACGTTTACCCTTTGAAACATCCCATGATTCTCTATCACTATTCTTGTGCGTTGATGTATGTGGGAAGAGCAGAAGCATGGAGGATTTGGGGAAGAATGTTCTTAGTTCTGGGAGTTGGCGTATTGGCGGGAGGTGATTAGCGTGGTGCTTCATGGGAAAGTTCCCATCCTGGTATTTTACGCTTATTCTTTTAGGTTGGCGGAAATCGCACACTCCCTTCTGAAGCTGGCACCATACGACACTCAGACGATGGAGAGCCGTGGGCTTCGGCGCTACATCATGGAGATGCTCCCCATTACCGACTGGACGGCCGAGGCAGTGAGGCCGGCCCTGATCCTCATTCTAAAGAGACTGGATAGAATGTTCAACAAAATCCACAAGATGCCAACCTTGAGGTGAGCGGCCTCCGAGTCAAAGTTTCTATAAGCCTCAAAGTTAGAATTTGTCATTTTTAAGATAGTAGGTCAATCTGGAGTTGAGTGAGTAACTTAAAAGTGCCCGGTTGGTATATGTGCCTAGCTAATCAAGACTGTGAATGCCTAAGTAGCAGGATCCATATGGAGGGAATAGCATTTTCTTTAAAAATATATGTGTTCATCTTGAATCTATCACTTCTTAGCTACCCATTTCTTAGCTATCATGTTCCTCATCTGATGCACATAAACAATTCAATTATTATTCTCAATCCCTTTTGAAATAAGGCAGAGTGTGATTTATAAATAACCAACTAAAGAGAGAAAAAAATTAATTTGATGTCCAAGCACTATACTTAAAGTAATTTGTTAACATATTTAGGTACCAATTTAGAAAAATGCCAACTTTTACAATAATCAGCCAAACAGCAGCTAAAAAGTTCACAAGACTGATAACAAATACCTCATTTTCACTTTTTTACCTAGTTCAGTGTAGTTCTTTATGAACACTAGTACCACTTGGCCTGTTTATTGTCCTGAGAAATATCCATTGGTACCCTTCCTTAAGATGCCTCTGGCAAAGTGAGCCCAATTTGGAAGCTATAGTCATAGTGAGAGGTTTTTCAATTGATAAATGCTGGTAATTCCACTAACTTGAAAATTTCAAGTTTGGGTTAGAGAAAAGTTCTTCTGTCCTTTTAAATTAACCCCAAAATCAATGCAACTATTGCCCAAGAATTTATAGCACTTATTGTTAAGTTTGTCAGAACTTTCCAGGTATAATAGCCTGTGCTATTCTTTATATTTATGCTGCAATCAGGAGCCATTGAAAAAAAATTGAATGATTTCATGCTAATAACTGATGGCTTGTTCTTATATTCTTTTATGCCATGTTGAGTAATGTCTAGACATTATTTTGAGGTTATTTATTTCAGTGGCATGGAATTCTTAATTAAAACACTATTTCTTTAGTGGTCTCAGTAGAGAATTTGTGTCTATTGACAAATGGCTGGCCAAAGATTTATAACTATCTTAAAAGTGTGTGTCAAATCCTTTTTCTTAAATAACTTGGTATCTAAACATGTTAAATAAACTGGCCCATTTGTCACGTAATTAAGCCCATTATAAATAACATCCCACTTCCCAAAAGTAGATTTCTAGATTAATACATAGACTTGATTGGTTGCAGGTAATTTTCTTGGAAGGCATAATGTACATGAAGTTGGCTTGGGTTTAACATATTTAAGTGACCTCAGTTCAATGCAAGAAATATTGACTGAAACTGACCTGTGGATTACTTGGGCACTTTTGGCATCAGGGCTGTCAATATACTCTCATTTATGAATATATTTCCATTGTGTCATTGCAGAGATAACATTTTGGTAAGAAATGTAAGTTTAGAAAGTATTTCCAAAAAATATATGGAAATAGTGTTGATTTCAGCATAGTCCAACCTGTTTATTTTAGAGGCATAGGGATGAATCGTTCATTACTGGAACAATTACAGATTGGATTGCTTTTTATTATAGAAAATCTGATGTTCATCCAATCGGGTTACTGATACTACCATTTATTTATACTACCATAGAAAGTAGCCCAAAGTTTCATTTTTGGGGGAGGCCAAGAAAGAACACATTTTAAATAGACTATTTTCTTCTAGTGTGATCCTTTCAACAGGAGTCAAGCCAAATAAATCCAATTAGTAGTAGTCTGGTATAAGCACTGATGGGATCAAGTGTGGTCTAATAAATAGATTTCAGAAATGCATCTGGGGCAGATGTGTTCGATTGGAAGTAATTACCCCGTGATAGGGCTCCAAAAACGATAGTCTTAGGACCCTTTCTCACAGCTAGAACCAGGGAACTTAAGATGCAACCCATTCATCATCTCTGTTTTTTTCTTCAATAGATTTTGTCTCATTAGTCGGTGGGGCAGGAGTGCCTCCGCTACGTTTTCAGTATCTTCTTCCCCTCCCAGTGTGCTCTGTACTTTTGGAACAACATGGGTAAACTCCATCCCGTGTGAAGGGCTTTGTTGTGTCAGATGCGCGTCCTGTCTTAGCTGGTGTCAGAGTCACTGTCTCGTTCACTTGTTTCAAACTGTCTCCAGCAGGGAGCCACGCTGCTAACGACTCCTATATTGTATTCCAGGCGACAGGTTGAGTGGGAGCCTGCCAGCAATTTGATTGAAGGGGTTTGTTTGACACTTCAGAGGCAGCCAATCATATCCTTCCTGCCTCACCTTAGGTCACTGATCAATGTCTGTGTCAATCTGGTGAGTAGCCAAAGTGGCGATCTTATGAAACTTTGCACAGTTTAACTCTGCTATTGATTTCTCTGAATTGAAGATTTACAGGTCAACTACTTTGTGCCCCTAACTACCCATGAAAACAAGATGGCTCAGGTGACACTGAAAATAGTGAGGTCCATTTCAAGGTGGTACGTGGGGAGACGCAGGGGCCGTCCCTACCAGAGGGGACTTTGGTGTGCTGCTTCCCACGCACTACTTTGACAATTCACCTCTTGAAGTTGCGTTGAGAGTTGAGGGCTGCCAGTTGGAGAGTGAGGTGGCAGAGACTGTACAATTGACTAGAAGTTGAGGTAGTTGGGGTGGGGGACCTTAAAATGCAAAGAGGATTTTACTTTTTTTTAGTGCAAAATGACACTATCGTTGGCCAGTCTAGAATTTATATATTAAAAAAAATTTTTTTAGTCACTTATGTAATATCTAGAGTCTGGTCCTGACAAGGTTTTGTACAATGTATGGAAACCATGTTAGAGCATTTCATTGAATAGAACCTGCTGCTTAACTAGTTGAGCAATAACTCCGTAGTTGGAATGCCTAGTGCAAATAGAGCTGTGGCCATCATCATTGTTGTCAGTATTTGCTCCGTCAGAGAATGTTGACTGCACTCCTTGGAAACCACAAGTAAGTGTCCAATCTCCTGATTAGAATAGCTTTTTAGTTCATCTCTCATTATTTACATAGTTAGCTATGAAAGACATTCTACAAAACCTTGGCTGAATCCAGTGTAATGATTGATCTGACTCCAGACATTACATGCCTTCAGAAGAAGGCCACGAGAAAGAACAGATTGAAAGTAACATGCCCAACCTTCAATTTATTATTACTATTATTATGATGGAATAAGACTCCTTTTCTACGGTTGCATGAAATTGCAATGGTCAAGGCTGGTCATGTGCTCTGTTTGTATTTCAGGTGATGGGAGTGGTAGGACCTTCCAGTGTTGCTGATGGATTACCCCTTCTTCATCTCAGCCC
The DNA here is from genome assembly GCA_004027185.1 of Glis glis. Classification (NCBI taxonomy): domain Eukaryota; kingdom Metazoa; phylum Chordata; class Mammalia; order Rodentia; family Gliridae; genus Glis; species Glis glis. The sequence continues at coordinate 21,475 of PVJS01002204.1, forward strand.
TTATCTCTCACCACCTCTGCCCTTCAGCACAGCTGTTGTCCGGCTTGTAGCATTGCAGATACAGGTGTGACTGCCTTACCTGTTTGTCACGCTCATTAAGTTGCTGGTTGAGGCACCAGGTCATGGTGGTCTCTTTTTCTTTCTGCAAAGGCTGGGCAAAAACTGTGAAACTAAAGTGTGAACACCTCCAAACTCTGATAGGTTTGGAGCTTCAGCCCTGAGCATGGCCCTAAGTTGTGCTTCTGTAATTCTTCTTGAGATCTCAAAAATAGCAGAGTCATTAAGTCCTGCCACAACCTCAGGAACCACTTCGGTCACTTAAAATGTATGCAAAATAATGCTCTACAGATAATCGGCTCACAATTGTTAATTAAGAAGCAGAGGTATTCAAAGTCTGGTTTAAAATTATTTTCAGAAAGAATTACAACATGTAATTCTTTCAAGTGTTGTTACCAGACTTTGAATATCTTAATTTTCTTTAACGATTGTGAGTTGGATATTGTGGATGCTTTAAAAAAAAAAGAAAATGCTCCCACTTACTTTATATCTTAAAATAATCAATCCCAAGGCAAAAAGTGCGGAATCCCAATCCCCGTGCCTATTTCTGTGTCACCCAATTTTAAAAAGCAGTAAATCATTGAAAAGCTACATGATCAATGGAAAGTCTACAGCTGATGTAAATGGATAACTGACCTACCCATTATCTGACAATCGAGCTCGATGGTCACCATGCAGAGAATGGGTAGATGAAAAATAGATTAAGAGCTATGGCTACCACAGAGAAAGGAAGCAAGGACGGCCTTAAAATGAGACATTTTAAAACCTGTTTCCAAAGGTCACTTGTTTCTCTCTCTGTTGCTTATTGCTTCCTGTCCTGGAGAAGGCTTTAGGATTTTAGGTCAGAAGATTTTAAGTAACTCTCAAATGAAGCAAGTAGCAAGTTCTTATTCTCTTCCTTTTCTTTTGTCTCTAAGATATTTATTGGAGGAAACATGGAGAAAATTAATGGGGGAAACGAGGTTGATTTTCCTTCTGACCCTAAGTGTCTTATACCTTTTCATTTTATATTCAAGATGTTACTGTCTTTTTAGGATTGTAGCTCTCAATTATGTCAAGCAAATGGTAAAGTATCAGTTTCGATTGGCTCTCGAATGCTGCACAGAAGACAATGCACAGGAGCAGCCAGCAGGGAGTCACCGTCTCCGTCATGCTGTGTAAAAACAGACATACCAGTGGGCATGGTGGTCAATTAATCTTTTTTTCTATTATTGCTGCACAGGCTTTAAAAGAAGATTTTCCTTTAAGCCATGTGATCTCCCCATTCACCAATCAAGAGCGAAGGGAGGGGATGCTTTTAAATCTACTCATCCCATTTGTGCTCACAGTAGGATCTGGAAGCAAAGGTCTGATTAATTTAAAGGAAATTTATCATTGTCATTGTGTTTTCTTATATATCAGGCTGTTATTTTTTTTTCCTTTTCCCATGAAGGCCTTCACTTGAAGTGGATCTGCATGGTTTAAGTAGGGTTGCCTTAGGAAGTAAGAATTTTTCTTTCTTTTCAGTTTAGCTGCCCGGGGACAAGAGTTTCTCTGCTCTGCTTCTTAGAAGATACATCCTATTTAAAAAATCATTCAGTGCAGCAAAAAACAGGAGTACATTGTTTCAATTCAGCTAAGAGAATGGTATTAGTTGAAGTACAATATGATGAGAATTGACAGGTGAACGGACTCTATAATATTACCACTGGGTTTAGCAATCCTGCCTCTCTCATGCAGTCTTAATATATTTTCATTACTCTTCCTTCTTGGGGGGGTGTCTTTTAGGAAAAGCTTATTTCACATGTAAGGACAGTATTATGAGTATCTGCAAAAGGAAAGGAGGTTGAAATGGTAAGCGGGAGATTTGGCTAAGAACACAAGCCTTTGGGTACCAACTCTGGAAAATACTTGGGGCCAGGAACACTCCATGGGGGAAGCTGTACTTGGCAGGAAACACCCGAATTTCCAGGGTCTTTTAGTTTGGAATTGAAAAGAAAACTGAATTTGTTCTGTGTCTCACGTGGGAAGTCTGCTTGTGACGGTTTTCCTTTCCACTTCCTCTTCCAAACTCTGCCCTTCAGATAGCCCGTGGCTGGAGCAGCCGGAGGTGCAGCTACTGCTGCAGACAGTCATTAACGTGCTCCTGCCGCCCCGGATCATCAGCACATCCCGGAGCAAGAACTTCATGTTGGAGAGTTCCCCCGCCCACTGCTCCACCCCAGGGGATGCAGGGAAAGACCTGCGCAGGGAAGGGCTGGCTGAGTCCACCAGCCAGGCGGCATACCTGGGTGGGTGCCTTCTCTCTCTCTGTACATACATGTGTGTGTGTATGTGTACATATGCATATACTTAGTAAGTTCCACTTTGACTCAGAAAGGATTTAAAGAAGCCACCTGGGCAAGAAACACCCTTGCAAGTCTAGTTTTCTTCAGTGAGCATATGGCAAAGAAACAAAATACTTTCACATTTGCAACACCTGAATTGGTTGTTTCCATAGGATGTCTGGGGCATGTAAGGAAGGTACCTTCTATCTTTGATGAACTACAATCACTAGTGAGATTGGTAGCTGTTATCAGATCTAGACTCAGTCTAGTATACAAGGACACGGCATCGCACAACTCGTGCAGCCCACTGGTCTATCATCTATGTGAATAGAGCTCTTGGAGGTGGGCAGTCCACATCCTGTGCAGTTAGACATGCTGGCCTTGCAGTGCAGTGTGCCTGCTGCTAGTGATACTTCTTCCTTTACAATGTCATCTTTTAATGTCCACCTTGATCTTGACTTGAGTGAGGCACATCCTCCTTATACTCTCCCTATAGGCTTCCCAGTCTCCTTACCCCCTTTGACTCCTACTTTCCCATTAGCCAATCCCTGCCTGTAACTTGTTCCTCTCCCATGGAGCAACAGAAAGCCACTCGTTGACCCCGAATGAACTTGCCCAGAGGAAAAAGACCACACTTGCCGTAGCCTCGAGAATAAGGAGCACTGGCAGTAGGAAATCTCAAAGGGAGAAAGTTAAGAAAATCTTGCCCGACATTCTTCAAATCACTATGGCAGATCTTGGTGGGGAGCAGAAGTCAAACGCAAACACACTGATAAAAACGGGTTCTTAGAGTTTGGAGTGTGTGGGATGTTTGACAGCATCATAAAGAGAGGTGTTTGAAAATAATGTAATTGTCAATGAGACTGAGAAAGGAGAGAAAGAAACCAAGAATGCATGTGCTCTGGACCTACCCACATGGATGATCAACTGCACAGGGCATGAAAAGAGTCAGGCTTAAATAAAACCCAGACTCTGGCATAGAGCCTGTATGGAGTTGGGGAGTACACAGAGGATGATGGGGAATAAAAACACTTGCTGAGTAATGACTTTTCAGTCCACCTCACTTTCTGCCTTTTAAATCAAAATCGTTGGTGGGTTTTTTTGTTTTTGGTTTTGGTTTTTTTGTTGTTGTTGTTGTTTTTTTTTTTTTTTTTTGCTTACTTGGCCAGGCTACTGGACTTCTATTTTATTTTTACATTTATTTTGAACACTGACTGTATACTAAGCAGTATCTTCTGTTCTTTACATTTTCATTAAGTGAATTCTCACAACCTTGTAACTCTAAGAAGCCATGCTATTCTTATTTTAGGAGTGAAGAGGCTGAGGCCCAGAAAGTTTGAGTAACTTGCCTAAATTAACTAATTAACTAAATTAACTTGCCACAATTAACTAATGCCAGAGCTAGATTTCAAATACAAGCCACCTGACACTAGAATAGATTCTTGAGCCCTTTGTTGTTTACAACGCATGTGTGTGCTGATGATGGTGAAGGAAAGCTGAGTGGCAGAAACCCAGAGATGGCCAGCAGGCTCAGAAACAGTAGACATGTCATTAGAATCAGGTAGGGAAAGAGGAGCTTTGCTTTCTATCCAAATATTTAGTTGAGGGAGAGGAATCGAGATGAACAATTGCTCAAAGGTGAAATTTTGAGGTAGGAGATGAGTATGAATATTACTACAACTTCCTAGAGATGATAGATAAAGGTGCACACAATTCCTGAGGGCTCTAGGGAATGTTTTTGTTTGTTTTTGTACTAGGGTTAAACCCAGAAACATTCTATCTCCAAGCTACACTCCCACCCCTATTTTATTTTTTTGAAACAGGGTCTTGCTAGATTGCTGAGGCTGGTGTCGAACCTGCAATCCTCCTGTCTCAGCCTCCCAAGTACTGGGATTGCAGGCATGATATTTCTATGTGGCTTTTTCTCTGTGCATTTATTAATTCAGTGTATTTTAAGAAGAATATTTGTATTCTCCTAATCAGCATCAAAACATGTTTACCATTCAAATTTTTTAGATGTTCACATAGATAGTGTTTCAGTCAGAATTTTTACCACTGTGATCCAAACGCGTGACATGAACAACTGAGAGGAAGGAAGACTTATTTGCTTACAGATCTGGAGATTTCAGAATGGATGTATATATTCCGTTTTATGCTAGCTGCCAAGCAGGCGTGAGGGCTCAGGGTGAGGCTCAGGAGTGTGAAGGCTCAGGAGTGAGGTCCTCGGGGCATGATGGCGGGGGAGCATAAAGGAGAAGGAGAAAGCCTGTTAGCAGCTCATAGCAGCAGGGGAAAGAGAGAAAGCAGGAAGCTGCAGCAGCCACCCAGGAAAACACTGTCCCCAGCCACTAAGTCCCACCTCCAACGTGGCTGCCTTGTCTGACACATGAGGTGTGGGGGACATTTTAAGTCCACACTATACAAACAAATATTCAGACCTAGTCAATAAGGCCCAGTTCAGAGCCGGGCGTGGTGGTGCACGCTTGTAATCCCAGTAATTAGGAGGCTGAGACCGGAGGATCCAGGTTCGCGGCCAGCCTCAGCTACTTAGTGAGGCCCTCCACAACTTAGTGAGACCCTGTTTCAAAATAAAGAATAAAAAATAGAGCTGGGGGCGTAGCTCGGAGGTAGAATGCCCCTGGGTTCAATCCCCGGTAACGCAAAAAAAATAAAGCCCAGTTCACTTGAATGCCCCCTGTGGAGCCTGTACTGAGAGCCTGGTAGCAGAGGGAGCTCCTATCACTATCCCTGACACTCTTACATACTCGGTTTGTCCTGACACATTGTCTGAGAAATCTTCTTCCAGAAAAATAAATAAATAAAAAGAAAGAAAATGTAGATTGTGATTGTGAAAGGACTGCCAGAATCTAGGAGATACTGTAAAAGAAACCCAAGTGGATTTAGTAATAGATATGGTATGCAATATGAAAGGGGGTTATATCTGGAAGGACATAATCATGTTTACTGGTTACCTCTGGGGGAACAGTGTAGGGTGGAGTTGGGAAGGAAACAGGGAAGGGGAAGGACTTAGATTTTTTTTAACTTTGTGTACTTCTACATAATTGGATTTTATTTTTAAAAATCATTTGTGCCTAAAAGAAAAAATGAAAACCATTTTAAAACAATGTACGCTAAGGACATAACTGGAATGCTGTGTTACCCTAAAGCCACTGCGACATGTCAGCTTTTGGACAGTAAAACAGTCACACATCATGTTTATAAAATATTTTCCTGTCAATTCCGTGGACCACTTTGCTCTCTATTTTTCCAAAATAGGAGATTGATGCACTTAAGAAAGATATGTATGTTCTAATCAACATCAAAACATTTTTTTGATATGAATTTTTGCTTTGACGTCAGGAACACTAGCTCAGGAATGCGTGTTAAATTTTTGGAAACGTGGAGTTTAGAGCTTCCGAAAACTTCCTGATGCGCCAGGTCAGTGGCTGTGGGTAAGGTTCCTCCCAAGCACAAGCCCTCAGCTTACTTTTTTCTTTTCTGGGCATGAAGCACTGAAGGTAATTCTCGTCTGCTTCGAGAGGCAGCTGGGCAGCCAGTGGTACTGGCTGAGCCTGCAGGTGAAGGAGATGGCGCTGCGGAAGGTGGGCGGCCTGGCCCTGTGGGACTTCCTGGACTTCATTGTGCGGACCCGAATACCCATCTTCGTGCTCCTGCGCCCTTTCATCCAGTGCAAGGTGTGGTGCCGGCTTCTCTTCCTCGAGTGTCCCTCCAGCCCTGTGAATGCGCTGCTTCCCACAAAGGCAGGGTATGGCAGGAAAGCTCATGACACCTGCTGTGGCCAGCTAGCAGGACGTGTTTTTGCCACGCTTTGAATAAATAGCTCCAAAATGTGTCCAGAAGACAAAATTTCACATTAGAAGTGCCTTCACAGTTATCAGAGGCTATAAAATTTAGCCCTGTCCCCAGTCCCTTAAACAAAAAAAAAAAAAAAAAAGAAAGAATTGGCCCTATGGTAAGGTCTGGGGAATGTTATCAGTTGTGTAACTGAGATCCGATCTTAAATAAACAGGAAAAAGATGGGATACTAGAGGCATGGTTTTCCTCCAAGACCTTGAATACTCATCTACCCTTCTGTTCTTTTCATGTTTGATTTCTTGGGGCAGTCATTGAAAATAATGTCTGCACTTCCGTGTGGAGTAAACACTTCTGAATAGAGTAGGCACTTCCTGTACAGAGTAAGCACTTCCTGTATAAAGTACTGTTCAATAGACTTTAGGTACATTACCTTATACACTCCCCTTAACTAAACTATGAAGTAGGTATAGTAATTAGCCCGGTTTACAGATGGCGAAATTGAGGGCCTGAGAATGCAATGCCTTCCTTTTAGCTTCTGGCCCAGCCAGCAGAGAATCATGAAGAACTTTCTGCCCGGCAACATATTGCTGACCAACTGGAGCGGCGCTTCATACCACGCCCTCTGTGTAAGAGCTCACTCATTGCTGAATTCAACAGTGAACTAAAAATTCTAAAAGAAGCGGTTCACAGTGGATCCGGTAAGTTTTACCTCTGAGCTATACCCCCAGCCCTATTTTATTTCTTTATTTGGAAACAGGATCTCACAAGCTACCAGGTGCTGGTCTGGAGCCTACAATCCTCCTGTCTCGGCCTCCCAAATCCTGGGATTACAGGCATGTTTTACCCCGCACCCAGCTGCATTGCTTACTTTTTACAATTATATTAACAGCGGATTACTGGGGAAGGAAAGTAAATCATTACTTGCCATTAGAGGGCAGTCATTACCCACAAGTAAAATATAATATGCATTGGGGATTTTGTTTTTGTTTTTGTCTTTTTCTTTCTGAAGCCTTTATTATTACTTGCAAATAATTTGTTCGAGACAGAATTTTTTGACAAATACAATTGGTGAGATTTGCACACTTACGTATAAATATTCCACTTAATCTGATATAGAACTGATAAAATAATCTTATGGAAAACTAAGGGGAAATTTGTATGTTGTAATTTCCAGAAAAGAAGAATAAGAACAAAGTCTTGATTATATATTCTGATTTTTATCCTGTGGTACTGGGGATTGAACCCAGGAGTATTCTACCTCTGTGCTACATCCCTAGTCTTTTTTATTTTATTTTTGAGATGGGATCTCACTACACTACCCAGACTGGTCTTGAACTTTCAATCTTTCTGCTTCAGCCTCCCAAGCTCTGGGATTATGGGCATGAGTCATTGCATCTGGCTATGCACTCTGATTTTGATTGTGGGGTTCATACCAGAGGATTTTTTTGTTGTTTTTGTTTCCATGTGCTTATGTCAGGTAAACACTGGCAACTTGGAAGCAGCAATTCAGGTTAAAATTCATTTGCATCCTATCAGCCTTGGAAAATGAAGTAGAAAAGCAGTAAGAGAGGAAATGATGTCAGAGCACTTGACATTGTTAGGGATGCTATATTCTCACAAGGAAACTATTCAGTTATAGGCAGCCAATATTGGTTCTTTTTGTTGTTGTTGTTATTTGATGTTTGTTAACATTCCCAATTCCATCTGCTAGTTTGTCCTAAACATCATTTGTCTGGGATACACTATCTAACTGACCTTTTCTCAAAAGATACAACTGGTCAGGGTTATCTTGGAAGCAAACATTTCTTTTAAGAGCCTCACCATGTATTTTCTCTGGTCTCTCCACCCCCTTCCCCCAGCCTACCAAGGGAAGACCTCCATCAGTACTGTGGGCACCTCCACCTCTGCTTACCGCCTGAGCCTGGCCACCATGTCCCGCTCAAACACGGGCACAGGCACTGTCTGGGAGCAGGACAGTGAGCCATCCCAGCAGGCTTCGCAGGACACCCTGAGTCGGACTGACGAGGAGGATGAGGAAAGTAGGTCACCCCAAAGAATCTGGGCAGGAGAGACAGCTTGGTCACAGGGGTGAGGGCCTGAGAAGGATTTCTGTTTTTCCAACCATTTCCAGTTCTGGTCCACTTGATCATTCTTACAAAAAGGACTCAAAATGGAATTGTGACTGATTCTATGATACCAACTCTTCTATAAATTCCTTGATGGCCTTGGTCATTTGGAAAGAATTCAGGCAAAAGGAAATCTTTAGTAGGCCCCTAATAATTTTTTTTGAGCTTATATATTCAACCTTTTCTACTAACCCTCATTTAAATTGTGGATGAATAACTTATTCCTCTTTATCCTGGGATTCTTGCTTAAAGGATTAACCAGCACGTACATGACCCCACTGGGCAGAGAAAAGTGGGCAGGGCGTATTGTTCAAGACTCGGAAAAGAGTAGTCAACTCTGCCAGCCAGAATGAAATCAGCAGGCTGTCTCTAGGGGAAACCACGTGAAGTTGAGCAGAGAGAACGCTCAGTGATGTGGTCAGCCCAGGAGCTTCTAACACATGTTCTAAAGCTTCCGCATTATGAAACAAGGTGGAATCTAATTAAGAAACACTTCACATATACACTTCATAGGAGTAGATTTAAAACATAAAATTAGGGTGAAGCGTCCCATTAAATTCCATTGTCATTTAAGGGACTCCTTTGATTATTTTCCACTTGTGTTTTAAGATACCCTGATATAACATTTATTGCTTTTCTGACATTTATTTGTGCTCTCAATGACAGAGAGCAAAATCTAGATTCCCCACTCAGAGGCTCTATACCAAACAACAACAAAAAGCCCCTCTCTAAGTAAAAAGAGGAAATGGGAGTTGAGGTTGGAATTTTAATTAACTAAGATGAATGAGAGTGTTTTAATGTCCCCCTACAGTTGGGCATGAGAGAGAGGAAATGAAATAAATGCTTTTTCAGAACACTTATCAGTAATATTTCCGGATTTAGTTCCAGGGTTACTCAGGGGAAAAAAATGATAATCATATTGTCCTATACCCAACCTATAGTTGTGCTTGCATCTGACTCACCCTGGTGACTGTTCATGGAAATACACCTAAAAGTATAATGAGAGAAATCTTGAAAAATCTTGACCAAGAAAACACAAGAGAAAAGGATCAGCAGCTAAAAATCAGCATTAAGTCCTGGTAACAGTTCAGCACCTAAAGTAAAATCCATTTTTCTGGAATTCTCAAAGTAGTTCCAATTTTTTTAATGATGAGAAATGATACCACCTTTCTTTTTTAGAACTAAATCTACTTTGCAGGCATTATGAATATGCGGGTGGCCTAGCCAGTAGGGAGGAGCTACAGGAAAAAAGTAGAGAAGATATAAACAGGGATGTCATTGGCCAAAAGCCAACACTAATATACTGATGGGTGGGTAGGTGAGGGGAGTGATGAGGCAGGCAATATATTGCTAAAATATCTGTGCTTAGACATCACAGTTATCCCAATGAAAGCAGGTTGCTAACAAATGGTGTAGAGTGGCTGTCATGTGGGTGTCTATTAATTTATAAGATGGAGGAACATGAAAGCCAGATGATTAGCTTCTTTCAATTAAACAGTTTTTTCAGTCATTGAACCTGTATTATGACCTATCAGACAAGGAAGGTATAAGACAAGGTATAAGGTATAAGATAAAGTATAAGACAAGGAAGTTTGAGAAAGATATGTCCTCTGCCTCTAACATATTAGATGTCATCTAATAGATGAAATGATAGACATTCATGATGTAGAACACATAACAAAAGTCTTAACGGAAGGCAGCACATGACAATTTACCAAGGAAATATTGGGGAATAAATGTTGAGTGATATGAGTTCAAATAAGGAGGAAAAACCAATGAAATCTAAGAAAGGCCTTTGTAGAAATAGTTCAATGTATACTATTATGTTTCCCATATTTTTAATTTCTCTGTGAACATACCTAAAAAGAAAATGCCATTCTATAACAAGAATCAATTTCAAGTCAGTTGTTATATAATAAATTAAAATTTCTAGCACTTTTTATACTTATGTGTTTTATTTGAAATAAGTTCAATTAGAAATATGATTGCTTGAAGTATTTTAAATAAATGGTATCAGATGATCTGATATGGTAGCATATGGTCATCAAATCCAAATATTTTTACCAAAGTATATTTAGTGTTCAGCAACAGACAACATTAGCTTACATAGAATGAGGTCACCTTGTCACAAATACTGCGCTAAAATTAACTTTTACATGGATTTGAGTACATTAATTCCTGCTTCTATGGAGAAAATAAGATTATATACCTAAAATTTTAAGATTTTTACTAAATAAGCACTTATTTCTGAACTTTAAATTTTTAATAATATTTTCATAAAAACATCTGAAATAGTCTCTCTCACAGCAGACTAGAAATCATTCAATGTACTGAATGCAGTTTTCAAATGTCAAGGAAATGTATTTGACTCAACTCAGTAACAAACTCCCTATTGAACTATTCCTTAAATGTCTTAAAAATTTATGTCCTAGCTTTTCTGAAATCTATTATTTGCAGGTACCTGTCAACTTTCACAAGTAATATAATTCTAAAAATAGACAAGAAGTTTGCATTTATTTCATAAGAGCTGTTCAAGTGTGGGAGGGTGGGAGGTGTGTGGACGTGGAGAATTATTATTGATCCATGGGGGGAGGTCTTAGTTTTTTATCTGTACAAAGAGACCAGTGATAATTTTGCTTTAGTGACAGCCCTAAGGTTGCGCTCAAGCCAAGGATGAAACCTAAGTACAGTTTTGGTGGGGGTTCTCTGATGGGTCTCGCTGTTTGTATAATACTTTGTCCCTTTGCCCTTTCAGATGATTCTGTTAGCATGCCCAGTGTGGTAAGTGAACAGGAAGCTTACCTCCTGAGCGCCATTGGAAGAAGGCGATTCTCCAGCCACGTCTCCAGCATGTCTGCACCTCAGGCTGAGGTGGGCATGTTACCCAGCCAGAGGTAAAGAGCTATGACTATCTTATACTCTGCATTTGGGGGCAAAGGTAGAAATTCTGAAGATACACTCTCGTTAGTCTATAAAGACTGAAAGAGAAGCAAGCAATGGTTATGTTTTTAGGTAGACCATTCAATAAAGGACTTTTCAGTCAGGTACCTGCAGGAAGTAATTTGTAGTTTCCTAAGCCAAGCTAGTAGAAAGGGACACCAGTTTCTTATCCAAGCAGTCTCTCTCCTTAAAAACTTGGTATAAATAGATACATGGTCTTCTTTCTGGTGATCAAATGGCATTCTTATATTTCAGATTTATCATTGACTAAGCTAATACTGAGTATTTGGCAAGAGTATAGGACCAGCTTGATATATTTGATAAAGTTTAGGCCACTGATATGTCATTAGTATTCATCTGGAGGAAGGGATGTTTAACCAAGCAGAAAAGAACCTGTGCCACCATGTGTGACCTTGGTTGGGTCACTTAACCATAGCCCACAGACTTCCCCGCTATGAAATGAGGTTGGCCAAAATGATCCTTAAAGTAACTTCTCTTTCTATAGCTCTATGATTCCATGACTAAAACCTTTTAAACATTACCTTTTTGTGTTCTTTGCCATCTAAGGATGTAAATTTTTAAACTTCCAAGACATATATACAATAAAAATATAATACGGAAAATAACCAGATAATAAAGATATAATATAGAAAATGATCTGATATGACTCACACATAATCTATTTAAAAATAATGATATTTTCACTCAGGAATTACATTCTTTCAAAGAACTGGATTTATGGGATTCTAGTTGGGTAGTTATTTAATTTTAATACCCATATATTCATTGCAGTACAATTCACACATAGAAAATAATAAAAGGGCACAATGAAGTGTTCACATAAAACCAGTTTATATGCAGGAATAATTATCCTGTACCCAAATCCTTTAAAAAAACACTTCATGAATTACACAGATGAAATTAAATTTTGAAATAGAGCCAAAATTTGAAAATATCAAAGAATATGGGCAAATGAAACAAGATGATTAATAAGTAAATTGTATATTTTTAAAGAAAATAATATTTTATGTAAGTGCCATTAATTAAAATTTTATAACATATAAAGGTCATCATTATAAGAGATTGTTTTATCTAACTTTGGTAATTTTGCTTTGAAAAAAGTCTTATAAATAAAATGTGTAGCCAAAATAAGAATCAAACAATAACATGTCCAGAATGAAAGATGTAAAGTCACATAAGCCTTTAATATGGTAGCTATCCATTTATTTTTAATTGTAGCAATGTAAGGTTGTATCAGGAATAAAACTAGCAATTTACTTAAAAGTTTTATTTAAATCTTAGATTAAAAATAATTTTAAATAGAGAGTTTTTTGGTAATTTATCTAAAATAATCCAGATGGTCAACTTCCTTTCTACATATCTATTACTGAGTTAACTTGTTTCTATGGAGAAATTTTGTATAGTTATAGATATGCTTGAAATTAAGAAAAGATAATATAGCTAGTCCCTTTGGACTTGAATTATAATTTGGAAGACTAATGAGGGTAATACTGTCTCTCCCTATACATTAGAAAAAATTAGCCTGTTCTTGGGGACAGAGACTATTTTGACAATAAAGTAAACCTTCATTCTCTGGGGCTATTCCAGTTTTCTAAATGGTTTAATTCCACCCAATTTAATAGGTATTTATGCAGTGCCTCATGAGTGCTCAGCTCAATGCTAGGCACCAAAAGAAAAACAAATAAAATATAACACAGTTTCTGTTCACAAATCTCAGTCCATCTACATTCAAATAAATCTATAAACTATTTAATTATTCTTTCACCAACCTGACAGGTTTCTTCTTTTGGCATTTACAATTCAGTCACTAGAGGATGGAGAGTAAGGAGGTAAATGCGAGTTCCATGTGAATTTTCCAAGATATCTTCCTTCCATTCGTTTACTTGCATTTTCATTGAAAATTAGCAAGGAAAAATTGGGTTCTTTCTTTGCTTTTCTTAATGGCATCGGTTCCAAGAGCTCGGTTGTGGCAATTCATGGTAAGTGGTTTCTGCGTAATAATGTCAGAATGTACAAGAAGCAGGGTACTGGTCAATGGATCACTATGCACATAAGACAGGTTAAAAATAATAACCTCCTAACCAAATGGTTACCAAAGGAATGATAATGCATCTTCTACAGATTCATTCTGCAATGCGTTTCGGAGCTCATGTGTCCATTTGGAGCTCATTTAACTCTTGACCAATAAACAGACCACTCCTCTGAGAGTCGTATCCATCCAAAGTCCTTCCTTCCCCATTGCCTTGAGTCCTATGTCTTGACAAACCCAGCACAAGGTGAAATGGTTGACTGTCTCCTTTTCCTTCCTTGTTCTGTTAAATTTATTTATTTATTTTGGTTCTCTGAAACAGAAAATTGCATGCTTTTTTTTCTCTTTCTTTTTTCTTTTTTCTTTTTCTTTTTCTTTCTTCTTCTTTTTTCATTTTCTTTCCCTAAATGCTTCATCTCCCTACCCCTCCTGCAGTGAACCTAATGTCCTCGATGACTCCCAGGGCCTGGCCGCTGAGGGCAGCCTCTCTAGGTACAGTGTCAACGCTACCTGTCTATTGGTGTCTGTGCTGGGAAACTAGCTGTTCCCTGTCTCCTCTGTCTCTCTGTCTCCTCTGTCTTCTCTCGCCGTCTTGATACCTATTTCCATTCCTTGCCCTTTGTTGTTCATGAACACTCGAGCCTGGAAGTCAAAGGTGTAGCAAACCCTCCTTCATTTTCAGCTTCAGAGTTCAATCACAAATGGCCTAAAACTCTTAACCAAAAATTATCTGCAGAATTCTCTACGGGGCTTGTCCCATGCATGCCTAAATAGTTTGCTATAGCAGGGGATGGGGGTGTAGCTCAGTGGTAGAGTGTGTGCTTAGCACATGCAAGGCCCTGGGTTCAATCCTCATACCCTCCCTCCCAAAAGTTTGATATGCAAAATGATAAATTTGTCCCATTCCTTCCCACACTGATATTCATGAACTATTGCTTCTTGGAGGTCTTTTAATACAACTCCCCATCATTAGGAAGCCCCTGTATCAAATTGAGTCAGGTCCTTTAGTTAATACCATCAGTGGTAAGAAAATAATGATGCTATAAATAGAATCATAGTGTCGCTGCAATTTATAAAATTCCTTCTCTTTGGTGCATGGTATTTGGCAGGCTACTATATATAGTAGCCTTGTTCAAGCCACACGTATAAGAATGTCTGTTCTAGCACAAAGATGACTTTAAAACTTGCCATGAAATATCAGACACAAACATTTCTTGGTAACAAGAAGTCTTATGATGCAAACGATATCATATCCTATTGATTTAAAACTTCAGAAAAGGGGACTGCACCTTTAACACTCAGATAACCACGTCAAACATTCCTAATCTTGTGCTGTTGATTTACACCTCTCAACTAATCCTCATTAGGGGTAATGCTTCTTGTTCATCCTTAAGAGTGTCTTTGTTCCATCTCAAAAGAACACATTCCCTTTCAAAGCTTGCATTATATAGTGAGTATGATATACCCATGTTTATTGCTTTATCACAAAGATGAGGAAATGTTGAGAGGCCGTTCCTGTGAAAGGTTGTCTTTTGTTTTCTTTGCATCTTGTTCAGATTTCACATTTTCTTTTGCGATTGAAAATGGGAAATTTAGTCCATCATCAGGTCTTTTTTTTTTTATAACTGGATCCATAACTCATGACATTCATTTGTGTTTGCGAGCCCTTGCCTTGATAGATCAGTCTCTTTTTAATGGTAAATGTGGAAGTGCTGCAGAGTCCGAAGCTAATTCCATTAGCAGGAGCGTTGGGGACAAGGAATAAATAAAGAAATAAAATAGTCCTTACTTACAAAGGTTTTTCCCTTAATTGTCAACAGTGCTTGAAGAGGTCTGACTCAAGTCTAGCAGGGTAATCATTGCTTTCAAAGAATATACTTGCTTAATGCTTAAAACTTCATGTGGGACAGGATTAGAAGATAATTTCAGTGATCTACTGAAGTAGAATGGATTAAATCGAACTTCCATTTAGTTGGCTTTGTGCTGGGGCTTTTCTAATTAAGCCAGACTCTACTTTTGCTGAGTATAAGTACTAGTCCAGGGTTGGTGAGAGGAGGCAGGAGACTGAGTGTATTTTTATGGATTCTCCATAGGACTTGGCCTTCTCAGGCAGGCTGGGAGTTCAAATGACTGGAGTTATCGAAACCAATTCAATCTGCCCTGGGTTCCGAGTCAATGAGAATAAACTCAAAGTCCATGCTGGATGAGACTGGTTCAGAGTGGAAAACAATAGATTTTATCTACAGCTGAATTTAGTCAAGCATGTCAGACTTTGATAACTATCTGAGATCAACTGTTGTTGATCTGTTGTTCCCGTAAGGGTTGTGTTTTAGTTCTGTGTGTTGGTGACCCAGCCCCAGCTATGATCATTAAGAAGGAGGAAGCCAGGGCATTCACTTTGGATTCTGAAATAATTCTATTAGTAGAGAGGCATTCCCCCAACCATTAGCACATCCACCTTTGCCATATGCTGCAAACTGTATCTCTTGAACTCCATTGTGTCACCAAGTTCTCTTTGGAGGAGAGGAACTTTTGGCATTTACTAAGAGGTGGGTTTACAAAGTAGTGAACCTTTTATATTTGGTTTCCAGGTGCTCTTATTTTTTGGCATGAGATTTCTTTATGCTTCAGACTTTTAAAATCCTACAGCCAGAAGACATTAACCATGTAAATTACACTTGGCATACACTCTGGTACTCAGAACCTAAAATACACTCAAATGAGTCCTAAGAAAAATCTGTCCCAAAGCTTAGAGAATGTCAGGAAGTGTGTCTAAGGGAAAATAATAAGCCCTGGTCCTCCCATCACACCCCAGGAACATTTTGCTTAACTTTCATGGGAATTTGCTTGTGAGAGAGCACTTGTTTTAGGCAAAAGGGGCAAGTTGGACTGAATGGGTTAAATAAGGAAGAGACCAAGATAATCAGATGAATAGGTATAAACTAAAAATTTGCACACCTATTAAAATATCTTTATATACATATATATTAAATTGTGCTAATAGCTTTCTTTAAAGGATTCATCCCAAGAAATAGCTTGTTAGAAACACTGTACTCTGGATAAAAGGTTCTTTCTTTGGGGAATTCATAAACTGAAGCAATAGTCCAAGGAAGATTGTTTTTTCTCTGAAGAGTGTTGCCTTAGAGGTATAGAAGCTTACTGTAGATGTTCTTTCCCTATCCCCACCCCCAAACACACAGACACACACACACAGACACAGACACACACACACACACACACACACACAACACACACACACACACACACCATGAACATATTTTCTCTCCAGAATAATAGAGACATAAAGAAGTTACTCAAGCCCTTAAGACTGGATGTTCATACTTGAGAATTAGATTCTGTTGGGACACGTTAGAATAATTTGAAAGGCAGGAATTGGCAGATGACTCTAATTTTAAAAAGAATTATGCTGTTTGATGCCTTAAGGATAATTATAGTCACAGTGGAAATTAAGACCGTGGCTCAATTTTGAACAGGTCTCTAGTCTAGATGAAATACAGATAACCTATTTAGTAGAACCCATTTCAAGGTCATCTACATTTTTGCAGCATGAAACTTGGCCAGTACTCTTAAAGTACAAAAAAAGACACTCTAACCTTTTAATGTAGCTGAGAATTAATGGCTAAGAAAATATGTGTTGTGTTACACAGGTGTGTTCTTTGCTATTGCTGAATCAGTTCTTACAGGATATCTAAAACCCAGATTAGTCCCTCTCTTCAATTTGATTCCATCCTCTAATCTCTAAATTAAATTTTGTGGCACTCAACATATATTTTCTTGGATGTTGTGGAGGCTAAGTAAATTTTGAAAGATAATCTTTTATTGAGAAGGGGGGAATAGGATTTGGTCGCCTGTTTATTTCCCTGTTCGCAGCAAATGCCTATGGCTTTTTGGTGCTGGCTCTCTGCATCCTCATCACAGGGCAATCACTCAGGGTAAATGGCTGTGCTGCATGTCTTAAGTTCAACCTCCAGATTTCTATAACCATATTGAAATTGAAACCAAAAGCACAGATAGAAGCAATAAAAATACATATTCACTTTTCCATGTGCTGTTCTCATTTGGTGCTTCTGCTTAAGTTTTCTTTTTTTTTTTTACTTATGAAACATCAATCTACAATCTTTTTTGTAATTTGAGTTGATATGAACTTTTATTGTATTACTGAATGGCCTCTAGTTTGCCTATTCCTTATTTTAAGAGATACTATTTGGTCCAGGTACTGTGGTGCAGGCCTGTAATCCCAGTACTTGGGATGCTGAGACAGGAGGATCACAGGTTTAAGGCCAGCTTGCAGTAACTTAGTGAGACCCTGCTTCAAAATAAAAAGGGCTGGGGGTGTACTCAGAGGTGGAATGCCCCTGGGGTCAATCTCTGGAACCGCCCCTCCCACACACAAAAGAAATACTATTAGGTATATATTCCACTAGGAAATAACATACATATTTAATTAAACACTACAATACAGACCATCATGCTCAAATAGGGGGAAAGAGAGGTAATTTGTGTCAGAATTGTTTTCCTACTAGTGTCTAAATTTTCCTAGCTTATAAATTACTTCCTTGAATTTTGAGTAAGAAGTTTTTCTTTTCTGCAATTTGGATCACATCAGTTAAGCCAAGTTCCAATTGCATTTAGTTCTTTAAAGTTTAGACCATTATGTGGTTTGCCATGGTGATATTTTCCACTGACTCAAAAAAAGCAAAGGATGATCTATTTCTAAATATATGGTAAGATGTCATTTCAATTTAGAATTTTTTTTGCTTTTGTGCTTATTTGTTACCCTATTTGGCCAAGACAGTCAAAATTAAAAATTTCAAGAAACCAATTTTCTGTGTAACACAGAGTTTTTAGTACTTGTCCCACTACTTTGACAAATCTTGGCATAGCCTCAACTTTTCATGACTATGATACATGAAACAGATATTCAAAATGATCCTATGGTCTACTGGAGTATAATAGTCTAAACTTTGAGACCATTCAACAAAATACAGTATTTCCCTAATGGAGAAAACAATTTTGATTATTACAGTTGTGTTAGGTGAGGACTATGATGGGACTGCTTGAACAAATTGAAAAAGAAGATGGGGTATAATATACATAGGTTCTTAGTACAAACACCTTGGTCTTCTTCTGGTTCGTTTCAGTACTACACATCTTATAGGCATGCATCACAAATTCTCCAGATGACTGAAATATTGCATAATATGGAGACAAGCAAAATGGAAACTAATTTTTATGTGATTCCAGTCTGATGTAGACTCTAAAAAAGAAATGTGTTTTGTATAAACTACTTCCATCATTAACTTTTCTGGCTATTTATTATTAATGTGTTCTAACTGTTCACAGTTATGCCAGTCATTGATGTTCCAAATATAAACATGTTAGCATCATTTTTCTAGGGAGTATATAATTTATCAGCTGGGATACATTTCCAGGGACACATTCTATAATTTCTTCTTTGATGTGTGCATTCCATTATGAGAAGCTATATCATTTACATAGAACAACTGATTACTAAAGCTATAAACTTGATATATTTCTTAGATATAAGCCTCTCTATCCACAGAGAAAATTTTGATGCTTATGATCCTCCCTTGGAATAATCATCGTGAAGTTGCCATTATGTTTTGACATTTAACACTCCCTGAGCAATGTGCATTTTTCTTTTCTTGCACCATTTTTTTCTCACAATCTCACATTACTGAATAAAAAATGAAACAAGCGGACTGCCTCTAATTCATTTTCTCTGCCCAATTATTTTCAAAACATTGTATTACCAACTTCCTTTTAGTGTCTTAGAAGCAATAAACTCATTACAAACATCAAACATAAAACAAGAAAGCATGCTATATACATCACTTTTCATGTTCAAACCATTTTACATCAACTAACTTCTTTTCTCTACCTAATGGGAGGTAGCTGGTAAGTATCAACCTCCCTTTATGGCCAAGGGAACTGAGGTAACATTTAGATGTCAATGAAGAATCCATTCCAATGAAAGCTTTGCTTGGTATTGGGAGAAACGTGTTGCTACTTTTGTTCATATGATTAATTACTCTTTCCAATTTAACAGACCATGTGTTTTATAATCAATACGATGTCATTTCAGACATGCCAGCAACATTTTCTGAATTATCAGAATTTATTGAATTGATCCTTTGGGGTAGTTTTCCATCTTTATAGAAAGATTCATTTATATATATCATTTATCTTTGAACTTGATATTCAGGAGAACAAAAAAAGTTTTAAAACAGCTGGTTTTGGTACTTGTTATAGAATTTTACCATGTACCCTAAATGGTATAATTGCATCCCTGTTTCATAAAAGCTTTGGAAAATACTACTTGGGAATCATCAATCTTCTTCTAGTAAAAATATGAGTTGAGATATGACAGATATGACTGTATCAACTATGTAATGATTAACTAGTTGTTAGTACAACAGGGGAAACTGATTTCCCATCTTGCCACCAATTTCCCTTCTTGAAACTACAGCTAGGTATTAGGTAGCTCTTTTTTTTTATAAAAAGAAAAGAAATGGAAATGAATAGACATACTATTTCTTTCTTTTTCCTGGACAGTTGCTGACTCTGGGTTCCTCTGTGGAATATTTTACACTAAAAGCTATCTGTAGATGACTCTCCTTTTGCAAAGGCAAAGCAGAAATTAATTACCCATTAACCAAATAATCACATTGGCATCATCCACAGAACTACAGTGTTCTCTGGGGCACAGTATATTTCTTTTTTTTCACCCCCTTCCATTATAAATACCTGTGATACATGCATGCAGAATGAAAAAGAACCACGGGCCCATGTAAATACTTTTCAGTTTCACCCAACACTAAAATAGCAACCTCTACCAGTAGTCATTTTTGCTTATGAAAGACACACATACACAGTAAATTTGGGGGGAGCAGATTGTTGCATTTTTAAACTGCACAGTATATTTGAGTGCAGCTACTCAATATTAAAGCTTCTGAGTTTTTAATGATAGCTTAATTACTTTGCCAGCCTTTTAAATCTAAAATCATTTTTTTAAAAAACATTTAATTTTCTACCCATGTGACTATTCATTTACTCAGTAGTCACAGAGACTTCAGGCTGCAAACATGTGTTGAATGTGCCCCTTCACCCAAATGGATTCTGTGTCTGATGTGTTCGATATTTGTCCATCTTATTTTCATTTAAATTGGAATTTTAAAAAAGGTGTTCCCATCCATGTGATAGAGTTGTTTGTGTGTGTTTGTCACCACCTTTTCCCTTCCCCTTGGATAAAAAAAAATTGAGATTAGAATATGACGTCCTAAACCTTTTGGTGGCTTCCAAACCAGGGGTGTGATCAAACCAACGTTTTGGTGAACCATAGACACGGCATCAGTGATTGAAAACAGAATCTCA
Source organism: Glis glis (assembly GCA_004027185.1). Taxonomy (NCBI): domain Eukaryota; kingdom Metazoa; phylum Chordata; class Mammalia; order Rodentia; family Gliridae; genus Glis; species Glis glis. The sequence continues at coordinate 42,186 of PVJS01002204.1, forward strand.
ATTTTGGCAGCTTGGGGCTACAAAGCTTTGTCCTCCCTCCCAAACCTTTGAAAACCCCCATCCCAGGGACTCTTTCCCAACCATCCTTCAAAGATAATGGTATCTTTGAAGTGACTGTTCCATATAAGTGGTTTTGGCTAACACCCACCAGAAGATGGTCTTCGGCACTCTCTCCAGGGTACACTAACACTGTTGATGCTCAACAGGGTGGCAAGTGTACAGAGTGAGCCTGGCCAGCAGAACCTCCTCATTCAGCAGCCACTGGGGAGGAAGAGGGGCCTGAGGCAGGTAAGCAGATCCTGAAATGGAAGGAGAATCACCCTACAAAATGGAAGCTCTGTTTGACTTTTAATACCTACATTTATTAAGATTGTATTTTGCCTTCTCCTTATCTGAAATAAGCAGTACAGAGCAACTTTAAATCATGGTAAGTGCATGGGCAAGCTGAGAGTTTCAAGCTTTTATTTCAGATCTGAATCTTCTCATTAGCAAAGCTCATTACTTAGTCAAGAATGTGAGCTTGTTCCCTACTGGGAAACTTTGGCCATCCAAACTCATATAGTTGATTTCAGATTTAGGCCTTTTTCTTCAGAGGAGGCAAGATGAAGAAATCTTTTCTCATTTCAAGTGTCATGATTTAATTTGAAAACTGAAATTGAAGTATAGGTCATCTCTACAAATTTCCTTAGGTGAAAGTCTTTTCCATTATTTTCTGAATAAAAATCTGCAGGAAACTCTATACTGTTGCTTCAGTGGGAGCTTCCCAGCATTGATTCAGGTACCAAATGCTTTGCCAGCATCCGAGGTTGTTTATTTTTTTTTTACAAACCTCCTCTTTGAAAGTTAGCATATGTTCAACTACAACTTTTAGAAAAGTTGTAATCTTTTAGCAAAGATTGGTCAGTACGCAATGGTTCTTTATTTCCTGTCTATGGACATTCTCAAATTTACAATTTTAAAATGTGTTAACTAATGTCCTTAAGCTATATAAAGGAGTAGTAATTGGGACATGATTGGTTAAAGGGGATGCCAGAAGAAAGTACTTATAGTTAAACATGCAGAAAGAAGTGTATCAGCTCTAAATGTAAGGGACAACCATAGGAGTCGACCGAAACATGAAAATGATGGTACAGGCAATAGTCAGAATCCTCTGAACGCACTGTTTCCTCCCATGCAGTGGGACTGTCTTGCCAGTTTTATTCTGCCTATTCTCTTTAGCTAAGACGTCCTCTACTATCACGGCAGAAGACTCAGACTGAACCCAAAAACCGCCATGGGGCTCGGCTGTCAACCACTCGCAGGAGCATTCAACCTAAAACGAAGCCGTCTGGTGAGGCCTCCTGTGTCCCTTCTGACTGTACCACTGACATGATGCCATGCAAATCAGCCAGGAAGACCTGCAGAATCTGAGCTGATTTAGCAACCATACCTTGGGGGGGTGCTAGGATAAAGGAAGAAATTTCCCAGGAAAATTTCCTGCCTATTTTTCTTCTTACCTTCCCCAACTCGGTCCCTACCCCATGAGCCTAGGGAAATGGAAGAGCATGAGCACAGAAAGTTATGTTTTCAGCCAGGTGTGGTGGCGCACACCTGTAATCCCAGTACTTGGAAGACTGAGACAGGAGGATTGCAGGTTCAAGGCCATCCTCAGCAACTTAGTGAGGCCCTGTTTAAAAACTAAAAAGTAAAAAATAAGGCTGGGAGGAGGGATAGCACAAAGGTTGAACATCCTTGGGTTCAATCCCCAGTACCACCAAAAAAAAAAAAAGGTTGTGTTTTTTTGGTGTTTTTTGTTTTGTTTTTTTTTTTGTTTGTTTGTTTTTTACCTAAGCCAGGAACTGGGGTTGTTATATGTTCTACTGAAGATAAAGGTATGATAAAAAATAGTCTGGAACTTTTAAGTGTTCTTGGCAGTTGTTATAAGGGATGACCAAGTTCACCTAACATTCTTTGCTACTCTTATTTTAAGCTATTTGTGTAAAAATTATTTTCCTGCTCAAGTCCTACTGTTTGTAAGAACATGAAGTTAGTGTACAGAATGGTCAAATATGCTCTCATGTATTAATAAACTAGCAATGCCTTTATTAAGGAAAAACAGGAGACACTGGTGAATGCCAATTACCAAGCACTGATAGTTAATTTCTTCCCTATTTACTCTGACTTACAGTGGATCAGAAACGATCTGTGACCTTCATTGAGGCTCAGCCAGAGCCAACAGGTGCCCCAGCCGACTCGCTTCCTGCCGCAGTGCAGCCGCAGGGCAGCAGCCCAGCCCCAGCTAGAAAACCAGAGGGGATGGACACACCTGTCCTCACGTCCTCCCCATCCATAGTTGTTGCGGATCTCCATAGCCTGTCTCCCAAGCAGGTGAGGGCGCTAGAGAAACTGGCAAGGTCTGCTTCCTGCATTCTCCTTTCTAGGAATCCTTTGAATATGCAAATTTACTCCAGAGAGTGAAGTCAGCTTCTACAGCACTTTGTTATCCAGACAGACACTGGTTGTGCCATCATGGAAAAGAAAAATCTATAGAAAATATTTGGCCAGGAATATGTCTACTTAAGAAAGACCAAGAGAAGTCTTGGTCTTTGTTAAAAAAAAAAGTAAAAGAAAATATTTTGCACCAGTTAAAAGCACGTGTTTGATACCTAGTTGAAAGACAGTTCAAATAAAAAGAATAAAATTACCAATTTAAATGAAGCCTTTACACAGCCTTCTCTGTCCTATGAGAGGAACTTTAAATTTTGATCTTTTTCCTTACTGTTTTGATAATCTTGTTTTAACATTTATTTCTTTGTTTTATTTTTACAAGAAATTTCTATAGACACCACATTCTTCTCATGTGATAGTTATAGAAAACTAAAGGGCAATATTACTGTATACATTTGTATAGACTTTAATAAAAATCATTTAACACTTATCATTTCATTTGCTTTTCACAGTCTATAAGGTAAACAGAGCAAAAAATTATGCTCATGTTACAGGTTAGAAAGTAGGAAGAGCCTATGTAAGATTTCACCTATAACAAAGACTGGCACTGGGACTAGCCTTCCAATTCCTTGTCTAGTTACAGCTAGACAATATATTTTGATAGTCTTCTCTGGTATCCATCCTGCCTGTTCATGACATGATGATCCTTTTGATCCCAGAGTGAACCCCTCCTTGCTGAAGAAGGAGAAAGGAAGGAGGACACAGAAGCACAAGGTGCTGCCGCACACAGCCCTCTCTCTGCTCAGCTCTCCGACCCCGATGACTTCACCGGCCTCGAGACATCCAGCCTCTTACAGCACGGGGACACTGTCCTTCACATCAGCGAGGAAAACGGCATGGAGAACCCCCTGCTGTCCAGCCAGTTCACTTTCACTCCCAATGAGCTAGGGGAGACGGATGCAGTCCTCGATGAGTCCCATGTTTAGTTCTGTATCTAGTGGGAATTGAAGGTATGGAGAAGACATGGAAAGAATCACTCTGCTGCAAGTCGAATACATTTGCTTTTCATTAAAAAGATTAATTACAAAACAGCACTTTACATCCAACGGATGGCACAAATCTGAGTAGATTTTGCTGCCAATACTCTTAATGATTCATAAACATCTTGAAAACCAATGGCTAAAAGGATTTAGTTGTGTGGAGACCAGAAAAATCAGGGAGGAATAAGGGGAAAGAGCCACTTCACTGCACATTGTTTATTATTCAAGAAGCCTTGAGCAGTTGAAATTGCATACTATTATAGTGCTGCTTTCATAGGAATATTAACAAATAATATGTTCTAAAAAGAGAATGCAGTTTTTGAGGTTGCTCACATTATACATCTCATGCAAATGTTTATTTTTATAGTTTTAAAAAATCAGGTGGCTATACAAGAAGAGATTTACATAAAAATAATCACTAAGAAGAATATTAGTTTGGGGAAACTAAATAACAAGCCTGCAGCCATTTTTGTTTTGGTCAACAATGCAGCCATTTAGATGAAGAAAAAATACTATTTTTAGAGCTGTGGACTTTTCAAATTTTATTTTTCAACTGTCATTTTCAACGAGTGTTGTAAATTAAAATGTCAATGCCATAAGATCATTCCATTGCATAAGTCACATACATTAGAGAATATTCTAGAAGTTATCAATTATAATTCAAAATTAAGAACCCAAACATCTATACAATTATAAAAACTAAATGTAAATATAATAGCTTGAAAGCGATGATATTCCTACTTCTAGCCCTGATTACATCAATGCCAAGATTAGGATTTACTGGGAAATGTGATTACTTCCCTTATATTATTATCCTGTGCCTGCCCTTCAGGGCATATTTTCGTACATTAAAGTTAGTGTCATTAGGACTGGTTCAATAAAGTAACTTTTCCTCAATAGTAAAAATACTATTATGATCCTTAGACCATCTAAGTTTATGAGGAAAAAATAAAGTTAACAATTTCTTCATAGATATAGCCAGCTTGTATATTTTACGAATAGGCCTTTAACTTGAAGTTTGGTTACTTCAAGAAAAGTGTAAATTTTATTGGCTTGTGACGCCAATATCCAGTGGATTATTTAAGGGCTGGGCATCATATAGTTCAAAATTGATTTTTTAAAATTTCAACAGTTTACATTAGAAAACTGTTACATAACTACTAAGCATTTTTAAAAAAACTCATATGCATACCTAAATTGGTATGGTGGTGGTGGTGGTGGTGGTGGTGGTGGTGGTGGTGGTGGTGTGTGTGTGTGTGCGTGTGTGTGTTCTAGTCCTTAAGTAGAAGCTTAACATAGACTTTGAAGCCAGGCACAGTGGTGCACACCTATAATCCCAGTACTTGGGAGGCTGACACAGGAGGGTCACAGGTTCGAGGTCAGCTTTACCAACTTAGTGAGATCCTGTTTCAAAATAAAAAAAAATAAAAGAGGCTGGGGGTGTCACATTCTTGGAGGTAGAATGCCCCTGATTCAATCCCCAGTACCAAAAAAAAAAGTTTAACATAGACTTTGACTACATTGAGATGAGTTTAAAATACATTCATATGCTTAAACTTTGACTGTGTTGGCTGTGAAATTTATATGTCTATAAAGAGAAGACCTACTAAACCCACCTTAAACATAAAGGAAAATTATTTTTATGTTATAATTGCTTATTAAATAGGCACTGTTTATATTGTGACTTATAATTTCAAATATAATTTGGGATTATGGTCCCATTCATTAAGAGAATGAAAGATATCTGTGAGTTGATAAAATAATAAATTTAAAATTTCAAACCTCAAAATTCAGAAAATCAAGGAGGTAAATGCCTCTTTTATGTTTTATAACATTTTCATGTCATTTACACTTAATGCTGAATTAATTCTTAAGTGCGAAAGTAGACATGTAAGTGGTTTTCTGATTCTAAGCTGGTATATTTTGCCTGTTAAAAATTATGCTGCTCAATTAGCATTAGAGGCCTTATGTTTGGTAATTACAAGTGTCTGGGCTATATGAGTCTCTCTATATGTGTGTGCTTTGTTCCAGTTTCTTGATTCTTAATTCAAATTCTCTATGTATAATTGTATTGAATATTTAAAAAGTAAAGGGTTAAAGAAGTTTGTTAAATATCCAACAAGAATCCTAAATATCTTTATACATATTTTAAATGTATTGGGCTGTTTTGAACATGATTTTGCTGGTCTTTCTGCCTTTTAGCCTGATTCCTTCACTCTAGTGTATGGAAGTCTGTTAGAAACTTTTTCAATAAGCTAAATAATGTCGTACCTTGCAAAAAAGCTTCCACTCTGAGAAATAGGGCCTTATAGGGTGGGGATGTTTTCATACTGGGAATACTGAGATTTTGCAGATGTGTGCATCTGTTCCATTTGAGGTGTCCTTAAATGTGTTGAATGTAATGTGTTGAATGTTCATGTGTAATGGCTAAAGTATCTATATGTATGTGCATAAGACCGTTACAAGATGTATTCTCAGGAATACTGTTACCTGGAGCTCAAAAAAAATAACTATTTTTAAAAAAAACAACAGCTGGGGAAGGTATGGAAAAAGTTCAAGATAATCGACAATCTTTTGTAATGTTCAAAATGTTATTGAGTACATTACTAAAAGCTGATTATTATTACATATGATAAATGTAGATCATAACAGATCATTTCTTATGCTATGATGCTCAATGATATTTGTCTTATTTGGAGAAAAATACAACAGGCACCCACCTCCCATGCATGAAAAGAAATGGATTTAACAAAGAGATTGCTTCTGCAGAAATTAACATTTGAGAGACCTTGGAATAAACATGTGTCATCCGTGATAGTGGGTGCAGATCCCTACTTCTCAGATTCAGTTAAACCAGTTCAAATCCTCTATATGGAATTTTTATAGCAAACGTTTTACTTTAATTTTTCAGTATCTGCTGCTTTCTATAATTCTATTAGACAAATTATTTGATTTTTCTGAAGAGGAAATGAGTTATTGAGTGCTCAAGTCACTGAGCACTACAGTGTCAAAAGGCACAAAATGGGCACATGGCATTGCTGGGGTAAAATCTGTTGTATTTGGTGATCTAGTTAGGGCCTGTAGCACAGGCTGGGAGGAGCTGGGTTGCTACTTCAATCCTCCAAGTGTACCTTACACAGGATGACTCCTTCCCTCTTCTTTAGCACCTGTTCTTCTAGTCAATGAAGAACTTTTCTCCATCCTTTTGCGCAACTCTGAGAGTTTCTAAGAAAAGAATAGGGTGTATGTAGAAACCTAAAGGGAAGAAAGGGTCATAAATGAATAGAATGACAGTCCAAAACATGGATTAAGTATCCTTCCTCACGTTACACACTTTAATAGAGCGTAGTCTCTGGAATTTGCTGCTATCACATTGTCACGCTATTGCCCTGTGACCTCACACTTCCAATTCCATGGCCTTGTGTCTTAGCAGTAAGTGAAATGGCCCACTTCCTCATTTACTTTAGTGGGTCTCAACTGCAGCATTTCAGAAGCAAACTTTGATTTGACACTCAGGAGAAGAAAAACAAGTTGAGGGCAGAATGTATTTGGAAGAGCTTATGACAAATTTATTTATATTACTTTAGGATCATTTAGGATTACAGATCTATGTACCTCCATAATATTTTTTAATCGTCACTGTGACCACAGGATGAAAGTCCTTTATTAGCCATTTTACAGGTAAAATCAAAGGATTGACTACACAGCCAACTTCCCTCAGATGACTTATGAAGTCTGTTATGAACACTGAATGACCAAAGAGCATGGAGAAAATGCATATGAATAAATACTGAAATGTTTATGAAAGATATTTATGAGAGATATTGACTTCTGTGTTTGAATATGCACATATAATAAAATAAATTTAAGAGCATTTAATATGCCTGAGTTTCATTTCTCACCATGGGAATGCGTTGCCTCATTCAGGAAAATGTTCATTTTGGATCCGTGGAGTGTGCTTTTGTTAATCTCTTGCTGTCCCTCTTCTACCTCCACAGTCTGACCCAAGGTCACCTTCCAATTAGACACCTTCAATTCCAACCCTCCAACACACACACACACACACACACACACACACACACACACACCCCTGAGCTCCATTCTACCGAGCTTTGCACCCTTACCTTGCAAAATAAAGCAGAATGGTACAGTGGAGACACGTACCCCAACTTTACTTCACTGCCCAGATTATGTCCTGCTGGAATGACTGGTAGATTTCCCCACAGGAATGTTTAAGACCTGGTTGTCTTCTGACTGTGGCTATAAAAACAATGGGGGTGCAGGTTACCACCTATTATGTATTTAATACAGATTCTAAGGTGTCCTATCCTTACCCTTTCAGAATTGCTCTTGCTAAGTTCATCCCCCTCCCCTCACACTGTAGTTTACTTCAATCTCTTTTTCCTGACCCAAAGACTCTAGACACATTTGGCAGCAGGACACCCATTCTGTATTGTGTCTGAACAGTAAACAAATGAGTCACATTTGTCAATGAGCATTGCTGAGGAGGGAAAAACAAAGAAGAAGTTAAGATGAATGAGGGGCAGCAACAGGAAAGGTGCGTAGTAACAAAGACCATCACTGCTGCGTGCACTACATAGACTTGTTCATTTAATTCTCACAACCAACCTAAATGCTGACCACTATCTTTACAGATGTAAGACAGAGGCAGGGAGAAGTTACTTGCCTGGTTACCCAGCTAGATCCCCACAAAGCCAGGATTGCTCCAACTAGTGAGAGGAGTTCTAGGAGCAAAAGATAAGAGGGGTTCTGTTGCTTTTTTAAAGAGCAAGCACAGGAGCTGGGGAGAAAAGGAACGTAGAAGCAAATGATGGAGAAACAAAAAGGGTAGTAAAATCAAGAGCCAAGAAGGAACCGAAGGGAAGTAAGGTGATAGATGCTTAAGAAACTCCCTTGAGAATATTATGCTAAGTGAGATTAGTCAGTCACAAAAATGGAAGGTCAGATGTATTTCCCCATAGGTGGAAGCTAGGGACAAATTGGGACACAAAAGTACTTGAGAGGCTGAGACTGGAGGATCCAGGTTTACGGCCAGCCTCAGCTACTTAGTGAGGCCCTCCACAACTTAGTGAGACCCTGTTTTAAAATAAAGAATAAAAAATAGGGCTGGGGGTGTAGCTCGGAGGTAGAATGTCCCTGGGTTCAATCCCCAGTACCGCAAAAAAAAAAAAAAGTTTCTAGACAAAGGAGGAGAAACCCTAGTGGAGTGATGGAGGAGGCCTAAGGGAGGGAGGTGGGTAGAGGGAGGTGGGTGGGGGGAGGGACACTCGATGAAGGAAATACCGCAATGGACACGATGTACATACGCTAAATTATCAATGCCAATCTCAAATGTCATGCACGGGGAGGGTGAGGGAGCCCGGTGGGAGTTGGACGAGGCTCACAGAGTACTGTGTGTATGTTTGTCTCTATCATTCTGAACTTCATCATGATGTATGATTACAGTGCACTAATAAAAAGAAAGAAAAAGAAGAAAGAAACTCCTTTGAAGCTGTGCACATTGACGCAGGCTAGTAATCCCAGCACTTGGGAACCTAAGACTGGAGGATCTTAGGTTCGAGGACAGTCTCGGGAACTTAGCGAGACCCTCAACAACCTAGCCAAACCTGCTTCAAAATAAAAAGGGCTGAGGGTGTAGAAGTAGAATGTCCCTGGGTTTAACCTCCAGAACCAAAAGAAAGAAAGAAACTCCTTAGGTACCGCTGGGGCTGAACATCTGAAAGGAGCACAAGAACTCAAGAGATAGGAGGAAAAGGCTCCTCCCCAGGCCCCGCCCCCAGGCCCTCCGGCCGGCGGCCCCTCCCCGAGGCGGAGGCGGGACTTCCTCTCCGCAGGGCAGCTGCTTCCGGCAGAGTCCGGAAGACTGTACGGGAAGGGGCGGGGCCCAGGCTGCGCGCCCAATCGGGGCGACGTCTTGATCTTGCCGGGGACTCCTGGGGCAACTTGCTCTGGAGAGCCAGCACCATGGCGTCGGGCTGCAGGATTGGCCCGTCCATCCTCAACAGCGACCTGGCCAATCTAGGGGCCGAATGCCTCCGGATGCTAGACTCTGGGGCCGATTATCTGCACCTGGATGTAATGGACGGGTAACTCCGGGGGCTCGGGTCGGGCTTTGCGCGCGGGGGCGGGACGGCGCACCTCTCTGGGGCGTCGGATGCACGGCGCCCTTGTACGGCTGAGCCCCTCACGCTGGACGCAGGACGTGGAGGGGACGGGGTGGGAGCTTGTGAGGCCCCGTGACGCCGACCTGCGGGGGCGTCCTGGGCTGCGGTCGGCTCCCAAACCTCCACTCCTCCCCTCCCCCACGTAACGTGTGGTCCTAGGACCCGGAAACGACCTTACAGCTCCAGGACATTTCTCTCCTGTACAGGTGGGGCAACTGAGGCCCAAGGGGCTAGGCATGACTTGCCCAAGCTCACACCGCTAGTTAGAGGCAAAGCTGGGGAGACATTTACGTAACGATTAAGAGCTTGGCACTTGGAGTGAAATTGCCCAAGTTCTGCCACTTGTTGGATTGCTTTGGACAAGCCACTTAACCTCATTGAGCTTCAGTTTCATTATTGGAAAAGTGGGAATGGTTAGAGAACCTACCGGTTAGGCATCTTTGGAAGATGAAAACGAGCTAATACGAGTAAAGTTTACAGTACCTGGCACATAGTAAATTCTCTCTAATTGTTGTTGTATTCGAATTCTGATTATCCTATTTTCTCTTCAGGCACCCTGCTCTTCAGGGAGGTCAGTTTTTTTGTAAGTAATTTTTAAGCACTGTAGTTAAAACACATAATGTTATTTGAACCAGGATACGCGTTTCTTAAGTTGGTTATAAAATGAGGAAAGAAACCTAGAGAAAACTGCAAGATGCCCTCAAGATTACAGACGAGTGTGGCAGGCTTGCGGCCTGGATCTTTTGGACTTTGCCAAGAATCTGTTGTTTCTGAGCCCGACTGTTACCTGACCTTATAGTCATGAAACCTGGAGTTGGAATAGAAAAATAAGTTTATTTCAAATAGGTAAAACCTCTGTGAGCCCTCATTGACATTTGCAAATTGATCTTATGTACACAAGATGATTGACCAGTTCCTTTTCTTTTTAATGTCACTCTCATTTCCTATAAAGAGTTTTATCTTCATTTGTTCGTTGTTTCTCATTTGCATTCCACCTTATGAATCTTCCCAATTGATAATGGCAGATCCTTGACCTTAGAGTACTAAGAACTATAGGCCAAAGCAGGGCATGGTGGCGTGCTTGTAATCCTAGTACTTCGGAGGCTGAGACAGGAGGATCACAGGTTGTGGCCAGCCTCAGCAGCTTAGTGAGTCTCTCCGCAAATTATACCTTGTTTCAAAATAAAATAATAAAATAGGGCTGGAGGTGTAGCTCAGGGGTAGAATGCCCCTGGGTTCCATCCCCAGTACTACACACAAACACAAAAAAAGAGCTATAGGCTAAATATATGTGGTTAGTAAATATAACCTGTCACAAAGCTTTTTTTTTTTTTTTGGCGTATCCTCATATGTAGTCCTACTTATATACTTCATTTTTAACATCTTACCATGAAAGCCCTAAACTTTCACTGGTAATACACTGAATGCTGAGAAAACAGTTGTTTCAGGATGGAAGAGGCTACATGTGTAAGTGTGAATCTGATACAGAAAGCAAGTTGGTTTTAAATAAGTCATGGATGAGGAAAATAAATTTCAGTTCACTAATCAGGAATATTAATGATAATAGTAGCAACATTTGATAATAGGAATGTTAATGATAATAGTAGCACTTGACTACTTCCATTCTGGTGCTTTTTGTGCATTAACTCACAACCTTATGAAGTTGGTACCATTATTATTATCAGCATTTTTGACAGGAATAAGGCATCATTAGGAAATGGAGCCAAGATGAGAAGCAATGTAATATTGTTTGTGTTATCTCAAAAATTCAATGCTTTCTGTTGGTGTTAAGCTTACAGAGAATGATAAGACATTCTCTGTCCTCAAAGAGCAAATAATTATATTTGTTATTTATTTCTTGTCTCTCCTGTAAGCTTCCTGAAAGCAAGGTCTGTCTGTCTTGCTCAGCTTGGTATTCTCTGCACTAAAGCACCATCACAAGCTTTGATATCACTGGATAAGTGAACGAATGGTTAAATCAAAATAAGAGGAATCTCTAAAGTGTTTTAACCCTGAACTTACTAAATAAGATAAAGGATTTGCTTTTTATTGATCCCCATTTGCCAAGAAGCATTGGTTTGGAAAAAATAAAATCTGCATACAGTTTTTGAACTCTTTCCTTTTAATCTTAACATACTTTAAAGTCAGAGCTGTTTTTGTCTTTTACAAAGGGGAAACCAGTTTAGGGAGGTTTAGCCAGTGCCCATAAGCATTATGCTGCACTGTTTCCCAGGCCAGGGGTTTGAGAACTGGGCTGTGGACTCTTCTAAAGGTGGCCAGCCACAGAGCAGCTTCCTCCTGGTACTACCTCTCTGTTCCTCTTTTCCTGACTCCTTTCATAAACGTCATCTAACATTACTCTTTGGATGTACTTGTTTTCTAGTGCCCCCCTTTCTCAACCCAGGCCCCCACTCTTTCTCCTGATTAAAACTGAATCTCATTACCTAGAAAGTTGGAACTAGTTTGGAGAGCTGTGGAAAGTGGGGCACTAGTATGGTTGGATATGAGGAATAAAGGACAAGTTGATTCTCTGGAAAACACAAATGAGCCGGGGCCTGGTGGCTCACACTTATAATCCCAGTACTTGGGAGGCTGAGACCGGAGGATCTAGGTTCGCGACCAGCCTAAGCTACTTAGTGAGGCCCTCCACAACTTAAAACAAAACAAAAGAAAATCACACACACACAAATGGATCATGACAGGGCAGTGACTGTGTTGAGCCTAAGCATGGGAATAGAGCAAACAACTACTTCTAAAATTAATTACTAGAAGTTGAAATTGGGGGAGATTTCATATTATTGCTGGGGTTTCTGACTTGAAAAAAATGGAAAGATGTGCCAGCCCTGGCCCACACTCTGACAAGGCCACATGGTCTGGAGCTGACCATGTGGCCATGGGGCAGCCATGTTTAGCCAGGCCAGGTGTTTGTCCCTCCTCCATATCTGCTCTGTTTTGCTCTTTTTTTTCCTTTTTTTGTGGTTCTGGGGATGGAACCCAGGGACATTCTACCTCTGAGCTATATCCCCAGCCTATTTTATTCTTTATTTTGAAACAAGGTCTCACTAAGTTGCAGAGGGCCTCACAAATTGCTGAAGCTCGCCTTGAACCTGTGATCCTCCGGTCTCAGCCTCCCAAGGACTACAAGCAGCGTGCGCCACCATGCCCACTTCTGTTTTGCTCTTGATGTTATCTGCCAGCCTCCATTGGTTTATGAGGTTGTGATTCCTGATGCACAGGAAAATCGTTTTCTGGTTACAGTCTTGGTGCATTTTATTTTAGCCTTTATCCTCCTCTTCCCATTTTTGCCTTGTTTCTTCTATTTATCTGAAGTAGATTCAATTATAATTATATTCTGAATAAAACTTAGGATTGATGGTGGAACTTGATGAGAGATAAAAGAATTTTATTCCTGTATGGTGAACAATCATGGCTAATTCCAGTAAGTTCCTGGAAAAAAAGGAATACTTTTTTTTTTCTTTTGGGTACTAGGGATTGAACCCAGGGGCATTCCACCTGAGCTACACCTCCAGACCTTTTTAGTTTTTATTTTGAAACAGGGTCTTGCTAAGGTACTGATGATCTTGCTAAGTTGCTGAGGCTGGCCCTGAACTGCAATTTTGTCTCAGCCTCCCAAGTACTGGGATTACAGTATTGTGCCACCACTCCTGGAAAAGGAATACTTTTTATTGCATTTTATTTCTTGTAGATTTTACTCCAAAAATTACCTTCAATTGCAAAAAGGCAAAATAACGATGAGCTGACTTTCTGATGAAATTTCTCTTCATGAAAGTAATAATTTAGTGTTTTCTAAGTTGGTTTGATAAAAACGTCATGAGGCATTTGTTAAAAATTCAGATTCTCGGGTCCTTTTTGGAGTCAGTAGGTTTGAAATAGAGGCTCTACATCCATTTGTAACAAGTGCTCCCATGGTTACTGTTGTTAGACAAATTCAGTACACCTCAACTTCATGCTGGGGTTTGTAGCCTTTTTTTTTGCTAGGGCTTAGCCACAAGCCTTTGGTTTCTTCTGGGAATATTAGTGTGTTTTGTTCTTCCTATATGCCTAGTGTACCCAGTACATTGAACTGATCTTCAATAGCAAATATTGGTCAAATATTTTGGGGGTCAATTTTATATGTTATGCTGTTTCCTAGTAAAGTAAACACATACTGTTTGAATCTCATATTTTTTCAGTATATGGCTATCATATTTTTATTTTCATGATAAATGAAATCTAAGGTTGAGACAACAAAGCTTTTTTGAAGCTTTGTTCAAAGAGCTGCAAATTCAAAGAGCTGCAAGTGAAATCAAAATCTCTTAATTCCAGATTTGTAAAATACTCAGTCGGTCTTGCTACCTGCTTATCTGACCCTTTTTTTGTAGTTAAAGTAACACCAGCATCTTATCTATCTATAATCTTGATAGTGATTGCTCTTAGGGAAATGGGAGAATAATTTCTAAATACTGGAAATCCAACCTCCAAGGACCAATGAAAGAATCTGTAGTGATCCTCCTTACCCGTCCCCCACATGTGTCCTAAGTCCCGACCTGGTCTCCTCACCTGCCCCCATTTTTAGTTGTTATTGTAGGGACAGATGGACACAGTAATGAACCCCTGGGCTTTGTAGCTATGTATCCTGCATTTAACTCCACCTTTCCCCACTCACTGAGTTGTTGCCTCTTTCTCATCTGTAAAAACACAGAAAATAGTACCTGTCTCACAGGGTTGTGAGGTTTTAAAGATTTAATATGTGGGAAGTGTTTAGAGCTTGTGCCTGAAACATTTATGTTTGTTTTTTTATTAACACTTACTCTTTTTGTCATCTAAACTTAAAACTGTAACCATGGTTTATTCTGTCTTTCACTTCCCCAGCCATCTAACCAGTTGACACATCCTGTCATCGCCTGTCCCTGTCATTCTTACTGTTCCCTGCCACTTACCAATACCTCTTACCTTGCTTCTTGCAATTTATTGCCCAGTCCACCTTCCTCCTTTATTATTTGTATCTTATTATTTGCTTCTTGCTTTAAAATCTTACTTTGTATTTTCAGTGGAATAAAGTCCAGACAGCTGAGCTTGACATTTGACTCCCTTAATATGACATAACCTACCTCCTGCGCTTTTCACACAGCCACGCTGGCTGGCACCATCCCCCCCTTCCAATACGACTTGCTTATTTCTTCCTTTGCTTCATTTCTAGCCTTTGCTTCATTCCTTTTCCCATCTTTACAAATCTTGTTTTATAAATCTCATGGTTTTCTCTTATAATATTCTGAAATACTTATTTTTATCTGGTTTATCTGTAATCACATGTTGCCTGCTTGTTATTGTAGCATTTCTGAAAGCCCAGATTTCAGTGATGTAGCATTATAGTTTATTTCTTATTTATGTAACACTTCAGTCTGTGTCCTTTCATGCAATAATTCAGGGACATACTTTGCAACCTCTGGCTCTTGTTTCTGAAGGGCATAATTGGCAGAAAGGTAAAGTAGGAATAGGAAAGGAATTAAAGTTGCGAATCTCTTATCTAAAATGTTTGGGACCAGAAGTATTTTAGATTTTTTTGGTTTTTCTTGGTACTAGGGATTGAACCCAGGGGCATTCTACCTCTGAGCTCTACCATCAGCCCTATTTTCCCTTTTTTTTTTTTGTTTTGAAACAGGGTCTCACTAAGTTGCTGAGGCTGGCCTCAGCCTCCTCCATGGAGTCCCAGCCTACCAAGTACTGGGGTTACAGGTGTGCGCCACCACACCTGGCTGATTTTGGAATATTTGCATATATATAATGAAATATTTGGGGGATGAGATCCCAGTCTAAACACGAAATTCATTTATGTTTCATATCCATCTTACATACATCTTCTGAAAGTGATTTTACACAGTACGGTTGTATACTTGCATTTTGACTGCACTCTGTCACATGATGAGTGGAATTTACCAGTAGTGGCATCATGTTGGTGTTAAAAAAGTTTCCAGTTTTGAAACATTTTGAATTTTTGGATTAGGAATGCTCAACCTGCACTTAGCTTTCTGGACTCTCGTAACATATATCATGTAAACTCACAGACCATTGGTGAGAACTGGTCACGTGGGCTGCCGTGGAGGTGAGGGGAGCTGGCAGTGGAGTGGCTGAGTTGGCTTCCCACTGACAACGGTACTGTAGCGGTAGGATCATGAACTCTGGTGAGTTGTTAGCCATCTCTGCTGTCTCTTGCCTGTGAGCTTGTAAGCTCTCTTAGCTTACAGTGGCATAATTCTTTACAAAACAGTACCTGATGCACCCAGCATGGTGCTTGTATATTAGAGGTTTAGTTAAATATTTAAGTGAGCAAGTAATAGAACAGGAGGATTTTCTGGGGTAGGCTAAGGGGTAAGCGCTTTGGGTCTACTATCAGGCAGACTTAATATTAATCCTACCTCCATAGATTATTAACTATATGACTTAAGAATGTTATTTATCCTATGTTATTCTAATCCCAGGGATGATAGTAATAGTGTGCATTTTATTAGGTGGTTGCGAAGATGAAATGAAGTAACTTAAAATGCCTGCCATGTAGTAAACCCTCAATAAAAGGTGATTATTATTAATAAACACATCAGCTTTCTTTATTAATGATCTTTAAGAAAGTTTGATAAATTGCCATTTGGTGCCCTGTGATTGAAATGCATTAGAAGTAACCACAAGTTCCCCATGATAAGCTAGGGTTCCAGAGACAGATGGTAGAGTCCTAAACTTTACTAACTAGTGTGTGACTTGGGCAAATCATAAACCTTAGGGTTTTTTATTTAGTCATCTTTCCATCTCTACCTGTCATGAGTTACAAATTATAGACCGATCACTATAAAGACATGTGACATTATGTATTTGTTGACATATCAAGGAGACATTGCTTTGTAAAACCGAAATTGTCCAGTTATATTTAGTTTAATTTTGTTTAACATTGATGATGTTAAGTATTAAACTGAAAAATATTACAATCCCAGACAGTCCCCCAGCCCCATCAGAATTCATATTGAGAGAAATATAGAAACTGAATTGAAAACATTTTCAGAGTGAGATTCTGTTTGTCTTGTAGGCATTTTGTTCCCAACATCACCTTTGGTCACCCTGTGGTAGAAAGCCTCCGAAAGCAGCTAGGCCAGGACCCTTTCTTTGGTAAGTGGGTGTTATGCCATCTGATGCTGGATTATGTTGTTCAAATAAAGGAAAAGTGGATGGTTGATTTCTTAACTTCAGGTTCATTTTGTACCCTTCTCCCCTTTTCCCTCTGACCTTGCTTCCTGTGCTGGCGCCTCCTGGGCCTGGTTTCAGTAGAAGCCAAACTCTTCTGCCTCAGGGCCTTGGCACTGGCTAATCGCTCCTTAGAAAGCTCTTCACTTGGCTGTCTGTCTCTTCTTTGGGCCTCAGGTCACCTGTCATGTCCTCAGAGAGGCCTTCCTAAGGACCTATACTGAATTAACCCTTCTCCGGTTCCCACCTTGTTGATTTTCTTCTTATAACTTCCTTCCATCTGGAATTACTTTAATCAGACTATAGGATCCATGAGGGAAGAGATTGAGTCTACCTTATTTATTGTGGTTCTCCTAAAGCTTTACAATGGATTAGCTTAGCTCATCAACACAGGATTGGGGCTCAGTTTGATTAATTGAATTTATGAATCACTTGACTGATACATGGTCTAGAAGCCATTTATTTCATGCAAATTGAAAATGTTTTATGTTTTCCAGAGTAACTTTCTTGCTTCTCTAATCACCTTATACCAGCTGCCATGACTTTTGTTGTGAATTAAACTTGTTCTCATGACTGAAAGGTAAAGAAAATAAATAGCATTTTTTGCTCTCACTGTGCAGTAGCCTCAAAGGCCTCTGCCTCTGGCTTTCTTTCAGGGATTTTTAAAACAAGTTTTTTATCATTATTATTAACTTTTCCTTTTCTTTCCCTTTTATTTGGGGGCTCTTAGTGTCACCTCTCACTATTGTCTGTGTTTGTTCCTAGCATTGTTTTTCCTCTTTCCAGTTTTACTGCCAGCACCACATGAATCTGCTTTTAGTGCGCTGTTTGTTGATAAACTTGCTAAGCAGTCATTTAGAATTTGGTGTAAAATAGAGGTGGGTGAACTCTATATCCTTTAGTCTTTGGATTTTGTGACTTTTTTTTAAATTAAGAACAGGCTAGGGGTGCGGCTCAGTGGCAAAGTGTTTGCCTAGCATGCAGGAAGCCCTGGGTTCAATCCCCAGCACTGCAAAACAAAACATTTTTTTTTGTTTAATTGCTTAATTCTTGGACCTTGGTTGTTGGATAATTGATACATGAATATATTTTTGGAACTAGTTCATAGGTTATATGTATAACTTCTTTTTTTTTTTTTTGGTACTGAGAATTGAACCCAGGGGCATTCTACCTCCGAGATACACCCCCAGCTCTATTTTTTGTTCTTTATTTTGAAACAGGGTCTCACTAAGTTGTGGAGGCCCTCACTAAGTAGCTGAGGCTGGCCGCAAACCCGGATCCTCCAGTCTCAGCCTCCCAAGTACTGGGATTACAAGCGTGCGCCACCACGCCCAGCTTATATGTATAACTTCTAAAGTTCTTAACTGTTCAATCTTACTATTGAGTACAAAAAAAATCTAAAAAGTAAAGTTATAAGAAAAAGTCTGAGCCTGGAATGATAGCCCTCTCCTATCATCCCAATACTTGGGAGGCTGAGACAGGAGGATTGCAGGTTCCCAGACAGCCTCAGCAATTTAGCGAGAGCCTATTTCAAAATAAAGAATAAGATATGACTGAGGGTATAGCTATATACTGGGTTCAATCCCCAGTACCACAAAAAAAGAGTCTGTATTTCTTATCTAAATCAATTGTCTTCAAGTATGGTATACAAACCCATGGAAATCCTTTTCAGGTCATCTATGAGGTCAAAATTGTTTTTATGATACTAAGATATTCGAGGTTTTTGTTCTGATGGTGTTAAAGCAGGAGCGAGTTAGTTTGCTAGTGCCTTAACGTAAATCGGCTCAGTGGTATTGAATTATACCAGCAGTCATTGTGTGCTTCGTTACTTGTTTGCAGTAGGTATCCTTGATGAAGCAGTATAAATAAGCGTTGGTCCTTGAGTACTTTTCTTTTTAATAATTGTGTAAAGCACCTGATGCGTACTTGAGTATGATGGTTTCTTCAAGGAAAACCACTTGTACCATAGTTTGAGTTATGATCTGAACTAGCTGCTTTTTTCATGAAGACCATTTTTTATCTTGAAAAAACAACTGACAGATAAACTATAATTTTTCAGACTTAACTGTTTTACTGATATTTTCTTTAAAATTCACAAAGTGAATTTGCCACTTTAAGGAAAATGCCTTCTCAGTGTTTGTTGCTACTGATAGAGCTTGCAAAGGAATATTAGAATATTGGAAATTTTGTATCTTACTACTTTGAACTTGGCAGCTTCCCAGTACAGATGCTTCTCATCTTATGATGGGGTTATGTCCCAGTAAATACATTGTAAAGTTGAAAATACTGTAGTCAAAAATACATTTTTTTTTTTTTTTGCAGTACTGGGGATTGAACCCAGGGGCATTCTACCTCTGAGCTACACCCCATTCCTATTTTTTATACTTTTATTTTGAAACAGGGTCTCACTAAGTTGTGGAGGGCCTCACTAAGTAGCTGAGGGTGGCCATGAACCTGCGATCCTCCCTGTCTCAGCCTCCTAAGTACTAGAATTACAAGTGTGCGCCACCATGCCCAGCTCAAAAATACATTTAATACAACCAGCCTATCAGACATCATAGCTTAGCCTAACCTACTTTAAACATGCTCAGAACACTTACATTAGCCTACAGTTGGACAAAATAACTATATCCTACTTTTTCATAAAGTGTTCAATATCTCTTGTATTTTGTTAAATATTGATATTCAAAAGACACTGGCAACACAATATGCTGTAGAATATGGTTTGTTTACCCTCATCATCTTGTGGCTGTCCAGGAACTGTGGCTCACTGCATATTGCAAGACAGCGTCATATAGCATATTGCTAGCCCAGGAAAAGATCAGAATTCAGAGTATACTTTTGACTGTAAGTAGAACCATTGTAAGCCAGGGAACATCTGTAGTGTATTTTTATGCGTATATACCTATGATAAAGTTTAATTTATAAATTATGCATGTTCAGAGACAAGCAACAATAACTAATAATAGAACAATTTGAGCAATATACTGTCATAAAAGTTATATGAATGCAGTCTTTGTCAAATATCTTATTGTACTGTATTTACTCTCGTGATAATGTGAGATGATACATCAGGAAGCATTTAATGGCTTTTCTTCGGTTTATCCAAATTGCCTCATCACTACTCTTGTACTTTGGAGCCATTTTTGAGTAAAATAAGGGTTACTTGAGCAAGAACATGGCAATACCATCACAGTCAGTCTGATCATCAAGAGAGCCCAGCTTCTAAATGACTAACAGGCAGGTGGTGTATACAGTGTGGATGTACTGGACAAAGGGATGATTCCCAGAGCACATGGTGCCAGGTGTACAATTTAAAACTTGTGAATTGCTTATTTCTGGAATTTCCTATTTTATATTTTTGGACTGCAGTTGACTGCACAAAACTTATAAAATGAAACTGCCAAAAGTGAAACCGTAGATAAAGGGGGGGAGAGTCTCTTCAATTTATTATTTTTCAATGATGTAATAAGTAGATACTTTAAATTGTCTTAGTTTGAATTCCTAGTATTTTAAATATCTATAATTCTAACCCACATCAACTGAAGTTTTTTAGGTCTTCACTATTTTTTAAGTGTATAAAGGGAGCCTGGTACTAACTAATGTGTAGAAACTGCTCATCTTATGTTAACTCTAGGCGGATTCACTGAACCCTAACTCCCTGAATTGTGGAAATTCTCCAGTGAGGGCTACTGCGTGCTGGAGGCTGAGGAAGGATGACTTAGCAGTCTGGAAGCTTAAGGGATGAGAAAAGTAGATATTTTAAGCCAAATTGAATTTTCTTTGTTTATAATATGAAGACATAAACACCAGATTGAATACATTGTTTAATAATACAGTTTTACCTACTAAGTTATGTTCTAATTTAATTGCTTTTGCCAGTTTAGAAATAGAGACTAATCTTGGCTTCATTAGACAAGCTGTGTATTGAACTTTATAATCTTAGTTAAGTTCTAGACTATCAGATTTTTTTTCTTAACTATTATACACAGTATATTGTCAGGAACATACTTTGTCTAGCAAAACAGAAACAAAAAAAAACTCACTCTGGTCTGTCCAGCACAGGATTTTTCATAGGCTTATTTCTTGGTTAGCTTCTTTTAAGTGACCTTTCCCTTGTAACAAAATGCTATTATGTTTTAAGTTGAGATCTTTAAGACCAGGTCCATGTTCCCCTTCCATATTTATGTGACTCAAGCTTTAGAATAAGGTTGAGCATCACTCTTCTTCTAGTCAATCTGAAATCTGTTCCTCCCCCTCTGATCTCCCGTTCAGTTACTTGGGCCCAAATCCTTGGTACCATCTTGACTTTCATCTTCTACATCTAAATCCATCAACAGCCCCTGTTGGCTCTACCTTCAGAACATACCCAGAATCGTCACTTGCTGCCGTCATCCTTTCTCACCTGGGGTATGGTCGTCACAGCCTCCTCGGTCGGACCTTGTCACTTCCTTCAAAGTCTGTGGTCTGCAGAACTCTATGCTGTCTCTACTCATTACCTGCCTCTCTGGTTTCATCTTCTCACCCCAGTACAGCCCCTGCCCCAGCCACACTGGCCTTATTAACTACCAACCTAGTTTATATTTCATTTACTTACTCTGTTTGTTGTCTCTCCCACTAAATGTAGTCCCCGTGACAGTGGAGAAACAGCATCTCAAAGTCTGTTTCCTGTTTTATTCCTAGGGCCTAGAATAGTTCATGGTGCAGTAAATGCTTAGTAAAGATTGAAAGAATAAATGGAATCACAAAATTAAGCTTTCTGGGAGAGAACAAGGCTGTACAGATAATACGACTTAAGTTGTTTTGGAGTGGCATTTCCTGGACGTGGACCTAGGTTTCCTGATTTCTAGTTATGACTTTTCCTATACAGCAGCATGAGCTTCTTATGGAAAAATGTTTTTCGTAAATGAATTTAAGCAAACCCCGTCTTCAGGGTAAAGGGAAACTACCTATACTGAAGTATAACTAGTGAAGTTATTTTTGTGATGCCAGAAGAGTTTACATTTGTAGGGCAGAAATATAGGCTGGCTTCCACTATATGAACCAAGTACTTCGTTTTCAGTAGTTTTTAGAAGCTATATTGTTTTTCTTTCTAGACATGCACATGATGGTGTCCAGGCCAGAACAGTGGGTAAAGCCAATGGCCGTAGCAGGTGCCAATCAATACACATTTCATCTAGAAGCTACTGAGAACCCAGGGGCTTTAATTAAAGACATCCGGGAGAATGGAATGAAGGTAAGAAGTCAGTGGTGGCAGTAATGTTTTGTACTATTCCCTTTCAGTATTTGGAAGATTTGGTAAAAAACAAGAAGCGGTAGGTAAAGATAGCTGGTGTAAGCTGCTGCTCTTCGGCTGTGGAGCCAGAGTTTAAGTATGGTTTGTTCATCAGATAGAATTTATATATTCCACTAATGCTTTCTGGGAATTACTGCTTTTTGAAACCATTTACTTTTGATACCTGTGTTAACTTTTTTTAAAAAAATAGTTATGATAGTCTGAATAATTTATGTATTCTATTTTTCTATTTTATAAAAATCAGTATTTCTACTGGGCCTGATATACCACAATAATATAATAGGGAGATAATTGTTAATGTGACGTAACAGATTTGTCTCTGTTACAGGTTGGCCTTGCTATCAAACCAGGAACTACAGTTGAATATTTGGCACCATGGGCTAATCAGATAGATATGGCCTTGGTTATGACAGTGGAACCAGGGTTTGGAGGACAGAAATTCATGGAAGATATGATGCCAAAGGTAAAAGAAGTATTTGATTCTAGGGTGAGGCTTTTGCTGTATGTATTTATTCAGTAAGCATATAGGGCAAGATATGTCTATTGATACATGTTCTGTTATGGAGGTAAAGAGATTGTGTGTACAGTAATACGGTATGACAAACACTGTAATTGATTGAGGTTTTAAAATCAGAATTGATATTATATCCCTGTTGTGAAATTTACTTTTGAAACTGTTATTTCTCTAACCTTCAAATCTCTTGGAAGTTTTCATTTAATATTGAGGGTTTATAGCCAGGTGTGGTGGTGTAGGCTTGTAATCCCAGTACTCGGGAGGCTGAGACAGGAGGATTGCAGGTTCATGGCCAGCCTCAGCTACTTAGTGAGGTCCTCTGCAACTTAGTGAGACCTTGTTTCAAAATAAATAAAATAGGGCTGAGGGTGTAGCTCAAAGGTAGAATGCCTCTGGGTTCAATCCCCAGTACCGTAATAAATAAATAAATAAATAAAATATTGAGGGTTTGTCTTACTTGCATGAAGTATAGTCTCTGCAGAGCCATGACAAATTGAATGCCATTTGGCAAACAGAACAAAACCTGCTCTTATAAAAATTAATTTGTTTCAGTTCATTAAAAAGCAAGTGTTCCCCAATAATGTTTTGTGTGGTACCTTTGTGAGAAAGTTGGAGTTTTAATGGCTAATACTGGCTATTTGGGGTTTTTGTTTATTTGGTTGTTTTCCCCCCACATATCCACTTTAGGAGTCACCTGATTTCTTCATGTATATCTAGGTTCACTGGTTGAGGACCCAGTTCCCATCTTTGGATATAGAAGTCGATGGTGGAGTAGGTCCTGACACTATCCATAAATGTGCAGAGGTGAGACTGCTCCTTGACTGTGACTTAGACCAATTTCCTATTATTAGATATAACCTGTAGGATCCTATCTTGTGGGCCAAAGGGATTTCCCCTGTGTTTCTTAATTTTAATTTCTTTTTTGGGAAAGTATTTTTGTTGTTGTTTACATGTAGTACTAAGAAAATAAAGAATAATAAGTAAGTTTCTAAAATGACATATTTAGTAGTAAATCCTAGTTATTTCAGTAATGTTGAAGAAAGTTCTTTAAAAAAAAAAAGAATATGTTGAATTCCAGCCCTTAATATCTTGGCGTGACAAATTTTTCCAAAACAGGAAAAGATACCTCCTATCAAAGGGGAAAAATAGAGAGATTTAACTGACCGAATTATGTTATTCTTTAGAATTTAGATGTAGTAGTTACCTATGTGTCCCTTGTAAGAACTGACGAGGACCATTTTTGATGAAAATCTCTGCCTGACACCCATTTGGCCCTCTTCAGAGGTGAGCTAGGTTTATGGTTGGTTTGTTTTGTCCAGTAGCTAGCCTAGTTTAGTTGGGCTCTGAGCTTCATAAGGGAATGGCAACCCTTTCTACAGCACTGCAGGTGGTTACTGCTTACAAGGCCTGCTTTTATTCAGCAGGGCAGTGTGTCTGCACTTCCGGGTTCTTCTGTATCTGCCACACTTTTCTGCTTGATACATACCTATCAAAAGGTTGGCAGTGGTATTTATGGAGAAGGGGCTGGCCATATCCTTTTGACCTTTGTTGTATTGCTTTATACTTTGTTTTGCTGTTCCTGTTCAAATGAAGAGATGTTAAGTGGTAACCCTGTAAAACTGATTTTTATAATTATTGTGAGGAATGTGGAGATGTAATGCTCTGTCATAGAGTAACAGTGTCTCATTGGAAAAAATTTCCCATTTCTGGTTCTCCCACTACTCCCCATTCTAGCAATGAATCACGTAACATATTGAGTTTCCGTCAAGTCAAATCCTAGAAAGCTCAAAGCTAAATTTGGAGGCATCTTAATTTGGTTTTTTATTTATTTGCTTCCACATTTAAAAATATTCTCTCGAGCCAGGTGTGGTGGCGCACGCTTGTAATCCCAGTTCTTGGGAGGCTGAGACAGGAGGATCACAGGTTT
This sequence comes from Glis glis, assembly GCA_004027185.1. Lineage (NCBI taxonomy): Eukaryota > Metazoa > Chordata > Mammalia > Rodentia > Gliridae > Glis > Glis glis. Next base: position 66,805 of record PVJS01002204.1, read on the forward strand.
GTGGCCAGCCTCAGCTACTTAGTGAGGCCCTCTGCAACTTAGTGAGGCCCTGTTTCAAAATAAAGAATAAAAAATAGGGCTGGGGATGTAGCTCAGAGGTAGAATGCCTCAGGTTCAATCCCCAGTTCTGAAAAAAAAAAAAATATATCCTCTTGAAAGTCTTTTCAAAGCCACCTTAAAGCCATCCTGGAGTGCTTAAGGAAGTATATATAAAGGGACATTCCATCCTTTCCGACACAGAATGAGAAAGTACTTTTGAAAGCTGCCAAAATTGTACAGGTAGTTTTATATTTTCATAATCATTGTCCTTTCTGATTATTCATAAATTCATATAAATATTTCAAAGATTAAAACATTGTTTCTTTAATATCTGGGGGGGCATTGGTATATAGTGAGGAAAATCTTAATAGAATTGAGGATTAAAGGGTTTAAAACCATATCTAAATATTAGCAAAGATAAGGTATAGCTTATTTAGAATTGATATAATCAAAAAGTCCAGTGATTTCGTAGACACATTTAACAGTAATTTTACATCTTCATTTGTGAGCATTTTAGCTTCTTATCTCATTGAACTAGACTGCTTAAGTCTCTTCATCTCAAAGTGGCCTTTGGACAAAGAGCTGGCAGAAACAATGGCAGAAACTCTAGTCCAGGAATTCTGTTTGGGGCTCTGCTACTTCTTCCTTTAAGGCATAACCTAAGTGTTTACTTCTTCCAGGCAGGAGCTAACATGATTGTGTCTGGCAGTGCCATTATGAGGAGTGAAGACCCCAGATCTGTCATCAACTTACTGAGAAATGTTTGCTCAGAAGCTGCTCAGAAACGTTCTCTTGATCGATGAAACCACAAGGAACCAAGTGTTTCTGCTTTTGAAACCTTTTTACTGGAAAACAGGAATATTGACTACCAAATCATATCTCAATTGAGGCAGTGCTGCTTTTCTGAGCAATTATTCATTCCAGTGATTAGAATCAATTGTGCAGAATGTTTTAGAAGGTTAGAAATCAGTGTGTATAATTACATTTTTAGTGATGCAATTTAAAGGTTGTGTGGCGAAATACTGTTTTTACTAGGAGAATTAACTTTTATACAGAGTAAAAATATGGCTGTATTAAGGTTACAAAAATAAATGTGTCTTAATGCCTAGGGGAAGGATATTAGCTACTATGAAGAAAATTTTTTTCTGTATTTTAAAATAGAAATGTTCTGTTGTTTCCCAGCTGTTTTCCAAAAGCAAAGGAAGGAAGTCTTTTATGTTTTTCCTACTTCACGTCATTTGTGGTTTGTTTATATGCTTGATAACATGACTGGAGTGGAACTAGAAAATACAAACTTAGGTGGATGGCATACCATAGTCTTGCATCTGAAACGTTTATTTTTCACTTATCACCTTATACTTGATTCATTAAAAACTATAAAAACAATGTCCTATGAGACCCAGGGATTCTAAACTGCAGGTTTAGATTTTTATCAGTGTTTTCTTTGTCAAATAAGATTACTCAGTGATTCTTTCTCTCCTGCTTTTCTCGATCTCATCCAACATTCTTAAGGACATTAAATAATGCCGTTGTGCTAGCTGAGTAAAAAGAGAAAGTGAAGCCTCTATTCAGAAGATTCACCGGGTTGAATCCTGACTCTCCTTTCTAGCTGTTGGACCTTAGCAAATCAGCCAGACTTTTTGCACTTCTATTGACTTATTCATTGACTAACTGTAACAACCATGCAGAGTTAACAATTAAAAGAAATAACATTTATGATTTATGGAAAGCTTCTGGTACTATTTCTAGAACTTAGAGGATGCTCAACATAAAGTAGCAATACATAAATTTATGTTTTCTGGGTAATAAAATCTCATCAAATCTATAAATTATTCAGGACAGGTACTTTTGTCTCATTTAAATGAAGAAAACTAAAGCTCTGTAATAGACTGGTACCATGGAAAGTATCCAGTAAGGTATAAGATTTCTGGTTTGTACTCTCCCCTTACTCCTACCCCACAAACAGAGCCTTTGGGGATGAGTTAGATAAATGAAGCTTCTTTTACTTAACATTGTTTTATTTTGAGTCTAACTTTACTTGTAGCAGAACCAGATGACTGAGAATATTCTGGGTTTATGGATCTTGACCCCAAGGATATATATTTTATTCCAAAAAGGATCAGGTAGGCTAAGAGATGATGGAGGATAAAGTTATTCAATAAACTAAGTACTTATAACTGTATTCCCAGTTATACAGAGGCTACAAATATATACCGGCTGCTTCATTCTTCTAAATACTCTTGGTAGTGTATATAAATATGACAAGAAATAATAGGACCAGCATTATTAAATTTCTTGAGGCTACTATGAGTTTTGAGAAATAAGTTTCAAAAAATAAGAACACTCATGCACGGAATAGAAATTGCTTGGATTTTTTTCCTGCACTACAAGGTAAAAATTTATTTTTTAATATTTGTTTTTATGTTGACGTAGGAGAAGTTTGTGCCATAAAGTGGTAGCATTTAATCAAATCATACAACACAAGGCATATAGAAATAACTTTAATTAAAAAACTTACATAGATTATAATATCAGACATGACGAAGATTTGATTTACTTGCCAAGACAACTTGGGTTTGTCTGGCTTTTGTTTTCTTTTTCTTTAAAAATAAATGTATAGTAAAACTACAAGCAAAAGTTTGTCAATACTGAATTTGAATCCCCCCACACACACACCTTTGAAGGGAACAGTATAATTTCCAATCCTGAACAAAAACTTAGTGTCAAATCCCATAGTCTAGGCCAAGTGGCCAGAATTTTCAGGAATATGGGTACTACAACTTGAATAACCTTTTTTACATGACAAAAAGTGATTCATACAAATTGACCTCAACTTTCATAGAGAAAAAAATAGCATAATAGCTTCAAAAGGAGATTCCTTAGTGTACAATCCTCAGTACCCACTATAGAGGTATTGGCCCTTGAAATTTTTTAATTCTCAATCTAGGATACCAGTCTGAATAGAAGGTTGAGTAGTAAGTTTGGCAAAGGAGGACCAAATTAGCTAGGAATACAACAGTATTCCTAGACTAGAAATTAGCTAGAATTAACCATTTTTCAAAATTTTATAGTGAAGGACTTTCCTATTTGTTGCATATTTTAAATTGGTATCTTCATGAGACAAAGTAGGTTAAACTCAAGTTGAGTTTTCAAAATGTGATAGTTTTTAAATGCACCAGTATTTACTTCTAATTTGCTTGTCTTAATTCTGTTAGGAATAAACAGAAAGTAGCCTCTAGTTAGACCAACAGATATCAGTGAGCTCCAATAAATGAGTATTGTGTTATCTGGTATAAGAATTTCCATAAATAACTTCTCTTGGTTAAACATGTTAAAAAACAGAAACAAAACTCCCTCTCCATAGTCAAGACTTTTAGATGTCTTTTTATCAGTGGAAACCTGTGCTTTGTATTTATTGCAGCTTACATTTTATAGGATAGTTAATACATGCATTTTTAAGTGGAGTCAGTCATTACCAGTACAGTTTCAAAACTCCATGTGTGTGCGTGTGTATATATTTTATACACACATCTTTGTGTATTCTAAGATAGTTCTGAGGCAATTTTAGTGAATTACCATGTGAAAAGAAAAAGTAGCTGTCATTTGATGCACAGGTGTGTGTGTGTGTGTGTGTGTGTGTGTGTGTGTGTGTGTGTGTGTCTTTATAAATTACCCAGTAATGTGATTTGACATCAAATTGCAGCAGTTAATATCCTGGTGCTTGTAATTTGTATGCTAAACACAAATAACTAGCACTTGTCTGTAGGTGAAAAGCTAGCTACTTCTGTGGTTCAAGAAGGAAAAAGAGACTTGTCTGTTTCATAAACAGCATAAAAGATGAATACATGCAGTACATTCTCTTATTCTGGAATTGTGACCAGAGTGGGTAGGAGATCCAGACAGGACTTTTTTTCTCCTGCCTCCCTTTCAGTTACACAGTTTTCTTAACTTGTTCCCTGTCACCTATTTTTTTTAACACTAGTAAGTCCTAGGCCAAAGGTTTTATACTCTTCCATTCCATCGAGCTGATTTTTTGGATAGTGGCCGTTGTCCGGTGCACCAGGACAGAGGGCGGCACTGTGGAGAGCCGTGCTTGGCCTCTCAGTCTGAGCCTTTTTTTCATCCTGGCATAATAAGCCTGCTGTGTCTTCATCCTTCAGCGGAAAAGACCGTCGTTCCCACCACAGAGACTGAAAGGGGAAACATTTTCAGTTAATTTCAACTAATTTGTTTAGATTTATTTATCAAGTAATATGTAAATGTTAATTTTATAATAACTTGTTCTGTTCTTTTAGCACATAATGCACAAATTTTCATTTGGACTTAAATATCTGAACTTAAAATGGGACAAATTTGGTGACTTCGGGGAATTATTTCTTCACTTTGCCTCTGCCAAGAAGAGAGAATGTTGCCACGGGGCACTGGTCTTCCTTTTCAGCCCCTTTAAAAGGGGTTTTATCTACTACAATATCTTCATTTTCATTCCCATCATTATTACAGCTACCTACTGACTTTCTTCCTGGAATTTCCTGTAACTTGCCTAATAATTTCTATAGTCTCCACTCTATTCTAGATCTGGTTCTTCTTTTCAACGCCTATTTATAAAGAAAGGTTCACTACTGGATTCGGTGTTAGGAAACACTCCGGTTAAGGTAGGAACTGGATTTATGGGAGACAAGTAAAAAACCTTATATAGGAGGACAAGAAGTAACTACTGTTTACTGTGTACTATGCACTATTCTCCATGAATCGGATTTGTTTCGTAACAAAGCTCTGGCAGCACCCCCATTCCCTCATAGAGAGTAAGTAGGTGGAAGTTGGTACTCGCATGACACACAAGAACATGACTGCAGTTGGTGATGGAATTAGTGTGCTGCAATACAGCTCTCACTTCTATCCTTCTAGACTCAACTGTATTACTGAATTCGACATGTAATGATGAAGCTTAATTTGCAATAAGAAATTTATACACAGTTTTTTTTTAAGAAAAGTAAAAGGCAATTAAAAGGATATTTAACTAAGCTGGGCACAGTGTTGCACATCTGTAATGCCAGTAGTTGGGAGGCTGAGACAGGAGGATTGCAGGTTTGAGGCCAGAGTGAAGAGATTTAGGGAGACCCTGTTTCAAAGTAAAAAGGGCTGGCGGTGTAGCTCTTGAGTTAGAGTGCCCCGGGCTCAATCCCCAGTACCACACACACCAAAAAAAAAAAAAATTAAAAATGTAACTCATCATGTATATTAATTACACTTACCTTGCTTTCTGGACTTTGGTTTAAAGGTGAGCCATGTGCACACAGGTCATGGTGCTCTGAAGGCATCTCAGGAGGACTGTCAGCAGCGCGTTGCTGACCACTACTGAAGTCGTTAGGATATTCTTTCAAAAGAAAGTCCTGTCCTTCAACATTTTTACTGTAAGCTCTAGCAAGAAAAGAAATTGTTATTTTCTGAGATCTTAACGTTTTATAAGCCCAAGGTATCACTAAGTCAACTTAACTTGGCAGCTCTTTATAAAGTTCTGCCCAGAGATATTTAAAAATTCATCATCTTGTTGATCCTATTTGTTTCCTGCCTCAAAGACTTAAATATAGTACTTCATTATATATTTGGCCTAATTATAATAGTGGTTTTGGTTTTGTTTGTTAATGTGGGGTTTTTTTGTTGTTTTTTGGAAGACAAGAAAGGGCAGTTGCTTGGCCCTTAGTCTTTGAGCTCTCAGGGTATCTCTAATTACTGTAATGTCAGTCATGAAGGCCTCAGTTCACATTTTCCTCTGTATTTCTAGGAAGTTTTAACTCTGGAATGTGGAAAAGAATGAGAATTCCATAATCTCATCTTTGTTAGGAGAACTCTGACCAAGGATCTATGACAAATCTGGGTATCTTGAGACCTAAACAAAGAAAGATATTTTAACAACACTAATTGTGAGGTGCCTCTTGACTGAAGTGACTGCCAGACTAAACAGGTTTTGGCTGTTTGGATGTTTTTTAAGTTTTGACTGTATTTAAAATTATCAGATATAAATGTAAAATACTAGAGATTCTTTCCAAATATGTAGTTACTAATTATGTTTTTTATTTATTCTCCCCCAAAGGTTTATTGATTTTTACAAGTACTTATTGCCGGGTGTGGTGACACACGCTTGTAATCCCAGTACTTGGGACCCTGAGATGGGAGGATTGCAGGTTTGAGGACAACCTCAACAAATAGTGAGACTCTCATCAACCTAGCAAGACCCTGTTTCAAAATAAAAATAAAATAGGGCTGGGGGTGTAGCTTGGAGGTAGAATGTCCTTGGATTCAATCCCCAGTGCCACAAAAAAGAAAAGAAAAGTACTTTATTATTATTTTTGTAGTTATGTTAAAATGGATTGCCTAAATTCCAGTCCAATTTTACAATAGATTGAAATCACCTACTTTAAACAGAGAGAATTTTCACATTAATTGCTAGTTAAGTCTATTCCTGAGACTGACAGCAAACCTGAGAAAAACAGTAAAATACAGAAAGTCATTTCTTCATTATGTAATTAGCCCAAATATATTTTGAGTATAAGCTCAGTATATGCAGTGTGTCACTACACACAAATAGCTGATGTTACATTCTTATGTTTTCCTTTTTTAGTAGTCTCCCCCAAAATTCATGCAGAACTTTTATTCATTCCACGTGGATTCCATGGTCTGGGTTTTTAAATTTAAAATACTTGCCTGCTGTTTCTTCTGTGCCACTTGCTTTGCTCCCATAGTGACCACCTGGCTTGCTCTCTCTCTTCGTATTTTTTGTGTCTTAGGGAGAAGACTTCATCAGAAAGATCTTCTATCTGGAATTAAGAAAAAAAAAACTGCTTTTATGGGAGACCTTTTGAAATATGAGAACAGGTTTCAAATAGTTCCTCATCTAGAGAACAATAGCAAGCAGACTAAAATAAATGCAGTCTTTGTCAGTCAAGAAAACAAATGTTAAGATATTAGCCTCAGATTCCTGAAAGGTGGGAGTCCAAAACTTTTCCTTAACTTTTGACTTTTGGCTCATGTTTGAAGGCTTACCTAGATTACAAATGGGTTGTTTTCCATTTGCCACAGCTTACATAAAATAGTCTTAATGCTTTATTCATTCAACAGTTTTTACTGATTGTCTATTATGGAGCACACATTGTTCTAAGAACATGTTAATATCAAAGAAAAGTAAAATTGATTGAGTTCAGAATTCATTTAATTAATGATTTATCCGGGCTTCTAACCTGTGTAACTTTTGGTTATGTTGTTTATAAGAGGGAAGGGCATTAAAGGTAAGGTATGTCTGGCAGTTGAAAAATTTATCACCAAACATAGAAACACTTAACAGAAATCAAGTGTCTTCTATAAAATACTGCTTCTAGAGACCACTTTGGCATTGATTTGGTTATATAGTATTTTTCCCTGTATTTCTTTTGGTCTTTATGTAATTTTACCCATATTGGTCTCAATCCTTTACCTACAATTCCAAAATCCAAAGATCTGGAAAAGAAAATTTTTTATACAGTTCACAGCCTGATCTAAAATAGTGTGAGGCTAATTTTAGTGTGCATATTTGAATACAGAAATATTAATATTTGGTTAATGTTATAAGAACTGTCCTAGATTGTATGGGTATTACATGATATATGAAGTCTGAAATTTTCCAAATTCAAAAACAAATTGACCCTAATATTTTTAAAATGGCATTGTGGACATGAGTATTGAGACTGTTTCCTTAAGCAGAAAAATATGATTAATACTGAAAAGGATGTAGATAGCCACATTAATTCAATGTCAACTCATATAGTATACTTTGTTTTTAGTTTTCTCTATTCCTTTATACATTATCTTTGCCATCAGATTTGCACAGAAACATTTTTCTAATAGAATTAATGTTCTTTTTGAAAACCCTTGTGTCCATAGGTGAAAAGAAAAAATCAGTTAAAAGTTAAAGGGTTTATGTTTCCCGTTAGTTCCTTTTGTGTCCAATTAAGCAGGCTTCCTGATATATAAGGTACGGTTATCCCATTAAATGAAAGGCAGCTTACCTCTTCTTCACCTAAGTTATGTTCATCCAAAGGCTGAAGAACAACCATCCTCCAGCTGTGGAAGATACAAACCAATGTCAAACAGCTATTATTTAAAAATCTGTCTAAATGTAGCAGTTTTATTCTCTAAGCAGAGTGAAATACATTAATGTTTTCTTTCCTTGGGACTGCAGTAATTCAAATGGTTGTACTTTAATACTTTAGTATTTTAAAGAGAGAAAATATTTGTATTATAAGAAAAGGACAAGAAGATGAGTCTACTTTTGACCTTATATAGTGAACACTTTCTTCGGCATAGCTGCCTTATATATGTAATAATTATCATGACTTTGAATTAAATGAGTGGTGTGCTGATAAACTGGTTTAGCCAAAACAGGAAAAAAAGACCCGATATGTAGTGTTTGCTAGTGTCTTTGGTGTGAAAATGCTTATCATGGCCCCTTTTGAGCTATCAAAAGTTTAATAAGGGCTCACAAATTCTTCTATATTTAATAGCCAGCTCAACCAGGTAGTTCCAGCCCACCACTGCAAACTGAAAAACAGTGTTGCTATAGAACATCATAACCACAAATGATATTCCTTATTTTTGTAGAAAATTTTGACTGATGTTTATGAGTTCTCATAGTACCCTCTTAACAGTACTAGACTTCTTTTAATACCTCAAAGTAATTATTAAGTAATCTGAGAAAGCATGAAATTAAAATAGAGATAAGTAGGAATTAACTAGTCACCTGGATTGTATCTTGATTTCTAAACTTTTTGTCTCTACTTTCTGGTGCCATATTCACCTTTTTGGTACTGGGGATTGAACCCAGAGGCATTCTGCCTCTGAGCTATACCCCCAGCCCTATTTTTTATTTTGAAACAGGTTCTCACTAAATAGCTGAGGCTGGCTGTGAACCTGTGATCCTCCTGTCTCAGCTTCCCAAGTGCTGGGATTACAAGTGTGTGCCACCACCATAGTTGTGTTAATACATAGTTAAAAATTCACAAATTTTATAAACTGCTTTCATCACTGCTAAAAATTGTAGCCAATAGAAGCACATCTGTGTATGGCATTCAGGGGCCTCCACAACCTTATTCTTTTCTGGCCTTAACTCCCTTTATCAATCTATGCAAAACCTGAATATCTGGCTAAGCCTTGCACACTTGCTTGTCTGCCTTTGTTGTGGTCTCCCACATGTATGCAGCTACATCTCTAACTCCCAAGTGTGTCTTCCCAGACCATCCCATCTATCTGTTTATTGTGTTTATTGCTGACTTGGCAATACATCAAAATCCGTTTTTATTATCACGGGTGTTACTGTTTTACAGTGTGAATACCTCTTGCAAAGGTGGTAGTTCTGTATCGCTAAAGTACCTTTTAGTGCCATACACATAGGTACCTAAACATAACTGAATGAAAAAAAAAGACTTAGACTGCTAAAGTAAATCCGTCTCAAAATTCTCAACTCTAATAGAAACTGAGAAATTTTGATACTCTGGCACTTTTTGTTTAGCATGACTAATACAAAGTTTTTCCTCCATGGCTATTACAAGTAGGGTTGGAAGGGGGGGAGGCAGCCTTCTCTCAGTTAAGATTCTAATTTCACTCTGCATTTAAGTTTATTAAAGAAGGAAGAAGAAAGAAAATAGCAAGATATAAGTATACATACCTTGGAGTAAGTATTTCTTTATATTGGAGTTTCTCTAACTTAGCTGGGGCTACTAGTGACATGGGAATCACAATGTTATCTATGTCATAAGAACTCTCACTTCTTAATCTCCGTCGTGCAGTACTCTGCAAAACAGGATTATGGTACTGGTTTATGTAGTATCTAGTTAACTGTGGTGATATTCTTTTTTTCTTTAGCTATATTAAGATACCATGTAGTGCATCTGTGACATAGTTGTGTTAATACCTAGTTAAAATATCAGACTACAAAATGTTAGGAAAACTGATTTAAGAAAATATGCCTATCTTTTGTAAAACAAAGCATTATCTTGTGGCAGATGTTTAATGTGCATTTATATGCACAAAAACAAGCTTATTAAGAAAGGATATGAGATAATTTTTGGTGAGTACTTTAGTAAAGAATTATTATTACAATCTTCATTTATGTTTTTCTGGTCCCTGAGTTTCAGACTATTCTTTTCTAAACCTTCCCACCTCTTAACCTCTTTATTCCTGGGCCATATTACACACACACACACACACACACACACACACACACACACAGTCCTGAACTCAACAAGAATATATTTAGCTTCATATGTTAAAGAGTAGAGATAGCCATGATTAAGTTTTTAACAAAAAGAATCTATAACCAAAGATAAACAAACTTAGCTTCCACATAAAGTGTCTTATTTACTCAAATATACTATTTCCTAATAAGATAGTTATAAATGTGCTAGTAAGTAAGGCTGATAGAGACCAGCAAAATATTCTGTATGTTTTTTATCAGCTGTTTTTATTTAAAAAAAATATACAGAGGAATTTTAGAGTTCAATATTTTAAAAAAACCTACTTGTGTTGATGAATTCTGGGTTCTTGCTATAACATTGACATTAGAGACAGCAGTGAAATTGCAGTGGGTTCCTGGTTCTGTGCGTTGAAAAGCAAATTCTTCAAATCTAGTTCTTTCCCCTGCCATGGAAAGAACCATTCATAATGTCACACATTTGACATGACCACTATTACTGGTGTTTTGTTTGTGGTACTAGGAATCAAACCCAGGGGCGCACTACTATCGAGCTACATCCCCAGCCCTTTTTATTTTTTTAAAACAGGGTCTCACTATGTTGCTCTAGCTGTCCTAGAACTTGTGATCCTCCTAGCTTGGCTTCCCGAGTAGCTGGGATTATAGGCATGTACCACCACACCCGCTGACATGACCAATATTATTTTTTTGGCACTATGGTGTTCTACCTCTGAGCTACACCCCCAGCCTTGTTTTGTTTTTTGTTTTTGTTTTTTTTTGGAAACAGGGTCTCACTAAGTTGTTGAGAGCCTTGCTACGTAGCCAAGACTGGCTTCAAACCTGCAATCCTCCTGTCTCAGTGGTACTGGGATTACAGATTTGTGCCACCATGCCTGGCTTAACATGACCCATATTATTGGAATTATTTTCCCAATTAGGTGAGAGGTGATTGATTCCTTATCTATTTGTTGACTTTTTAAAAAATCCATGTACCAGAAAACAAGGAAATTATAAAAGAAGAACCTTACCGCCCAGTCTTGTTACAAGTATCCCATATTCTGGGGCTTCAGTATTTTTTATCTAGTACATTTCATATTATTTCTTGAATAAGTTCATCCACTCTGTCAATCCTCTTGTTTTATGTGACTCCTTTTAGAGGCTATGTTGTCAGGGCTGATCTTAATTTTCTTTTTTAGCCTCATTTTTTCATATCTTTGGCTTCTTGTTCTGTTTTCTGTGAGATTTCCTTAACATGATTTTCTGAACACTACTGCATTTTGAAAAATGTGTCCAATTAAAGTACTAATTTCTAAAGGTTCTTGTTTTCTGGTGTTCATTTTTACAGCATCCTGTTCTTGTTTCATGGTAGAAATTTCCCTTTTAGGATATTGATTAGAAGTTGATATTTGTATTATCTATATTTCAAGTTCCTTTTGTTTATTTTTGTTCCTTATTAGGATATTTATGTAGTCACTTAATTACTGACTTGTTTATTTTACTTTAGTGTGAATCTTTTAAAGAAAAAACAATATTTTATATACTGTAAAACTTAATAACTAGTCCATATTTACATTTCTTCAATTGTTAAAAATATACCCTTCATGGTTAGTTTCCTCAAATCAGGATCCACATATTGAAATTGGTTAGTAGTCTCCTTGGTTTCTTATAATCTAGAATAGTTCATTTTTCATGACAGATTTGTTACCTAGACTGGACAAGATGTCCTTCATTTTTGAAGTTGTCTAATTTCCTTTTTTTTTTTCTGGTGGTACTGGGGATTGAACTCAGGCATTCTACCTCCAAGCTATACCCCCTCGCCCTTTTTAAATTTTGCTTTGAAACTGGGTCTCTCAAAGTTGCTGAGAGTCTTGCTAAATTGCTGAGAATGGTTTCAAACTTGTGATTTTTCTATCTCAGCCTCCCAAATTCTGGGATTATAGGTGTATGCCACGACACCTGACTAGGAGTTGTCTAATTTCTTTATAGTATATCATTTCATTTGTTCTTCTATCCCTATATATTAAAGTCAAAATTGGATGTAAAATATCAATTCAAGCAAAATACTATCATTATAAAATATATATTTCATAATGCATCTTATTAAGAGGTTAAAAAAACAAGTTTCCCTATGTTTTGGTATGCATGTATGGAAGCTCCTTTTTTTTTTTTTTGGTGCTGGGGTTTGAACTCAGCGGTGTTCTACCTCTGAGCTACACCTCCAGCCCTATTTTATTTTTATTTTGAAACAGGGTCTCACTAGGTTGATGAGAGCCTCACTATTTGCTGAGGCTCTCCTCGAACCTGCAATCCTCCTGTCTCAGCCTCCCAAGTACTGGGATTACAAGCATGCACCACTACGCCCGGCTTGGAAGTTCCTTAAAAGCTAGTTGATCCTTGGTTGTCTGTTTTTTTGTGTGTGTGCATATGTGTGGTACGGGGGGTTGAATCCAGGAGCATTCTACCTCTGAGCTACACCCCCAGCTGTATTTTATTTATTTGGAAACAGGGTCTCGCTAAGTTGCTGAGAGACTCACTAAGTAGCTGAGGCTGGTCTCAAACCTGCGATCCTCCTGTCTCAGCCTCCCAAGTACTGGGATTACAGGTGTGCACCACCATGCCTGGTTTTGTTCTTAAGAGTAGGACACTAAAGAGAGTGATGAAACCTGGCATGTGTGGGAGTTTCTTCATTTTATGCCACAGTGTTCTCAATCACATAGTGACTTTCAGGTAGTGACTTGGTCTATTATGGTGGGATTTCTAAAGATACTAGAAATAAATACATTAAATCCAATATGTATAATTATAGTTCGGTAAATCTTGGGTATAATTGGTTTCTACTTTTTTGGGTATATTATTGATATTACATCTGGGGAATACTTGACTAATGAATATAGTGTTACTTTTACTGGAACAATGAACAAGAACTAAAACTAGATCATTTGCTGCTCAAAATATATTTTGTCAGTTTTATTTTTAATCATTAATAACTTCTTTTCCTGTATCTGCATAAGAAATCATACTTTGTATTATCAGAAAAGTTCTAGTTTCTATTTATCTCTTGATTATCTTGGAACTTTAAGGAGAACTGAGTAAGATGGTGCAATGCCTCCATGAATCTTGAACACTTTGCCAGAATCCTGAGGAACTGAGAAATGGTAATAAATTTCTATAAGGTGACCTGGTACTGACCCAGTTTTGGTCCAAAGCAAAATTGACTGACTAAATTCTGACCAGATGACAGCTGATAGAAGACAACTGGTCAGGGAACATTCTAAGGAAATCCTTAATTGTCATAAAGTACATAGACACTTAGTCTACATATGCTGAATTAACTGAATGAGTATGTTCACGGGGTCATAATATGTTCTGTGTAATTAGTGACTATTCTGGGTTATAAACTCCCATGAGACAAAGGTTCTTTAAAGAGCTGAAGTTTTTATTTTCAGTATTTAAATAGTCATGTCCTCGTTGTAACCTACCTAATGCTGTTTCACTCAAATGTCTTTTCTTTCTTCCCTGTAACAGTTGTACAGAAGATTCTGGCCTTATTTGAGGCTTACATGTAGGTGAATATCCATTTCTCCACTGATTCAGAGGAGTACTGTGTACTAAAATGAAAAGAAAGGAAATGTGACGTTTTAACACAGATAATGAACATCTTAATTGGTTTTTATTTATAAGTGTACAGTTTCAAGATATCAGTCCAAAATTGCATGTAATTAAATACCTAAGTACCAAGATGGATAACTCTTAAGCTAAAAATACCTGAAATATTATTCCTTAAAATATACCCTCAGGAAATGCCCAATTTCCTGTATTTGCTCCATTTTTTGAAGAAGATGAAAAAGGAAGCTGCTCTGTTCTCAAAGTCTTCCAAATTAGTGAGGATTGGTTCCGATGTGTGAATCCTGGCTGAGTATGATCTGAATCCTGAAGCGGCTTACCCTTAAAACTGGAAATAATTCAGGACCAAGTAAGATTCAACAAGGTCATGTCAGACCTGGGACTCGAGCGAGAACCAGATTCCACCACCTCTGCCACTGGCTATCACTGCTGCTTTCACTTTTGTAAAACAGTGAATTTGACACAATTTTAAGTCACTTAATATCATCGCCTCAGTTTCCTCATCTGTAAAATAGAGATAGTTTCTATCTTGGGGTTATGAAGATTAAATGAATTAATTTCTATGATAGTGTTTGGCACAATAAGGGCTTCATAAATGTTAGCTTTGTCACATGAATATTATCTATCTGAACCTCCTAGTACTGGCTTAGTAACAGAATTGGCTCCTTCTTTTGAAGGGTTTGGGAGCTGTGGAAAGGAATAGGAAAATATGTAGGCTGAACACCCAAACTCTAACACTGAATCGACATAATAGCCTAACAGTGACCAGGGTCCAGTTTCAAGATGGCAAAGCACCCTAAAAATGATAGACAAAATGTGTGTCTATAGGCCTATGCAAGCAAAAAGGGGAATTTATAAATAAGGCAGCACCCAGGGGGCATCTCTAAAAGACTAAGCCCTATGGAATTTAGCTGATGAGAAAACCCAGAGCAAAAGCACTTAAGAAAGTGCTACCACAAAAACTGATCAACACCAGAGGAGATCTAGACCTGGAGGAGAGGACACAGAGCGACACGTGTCAGTACTTAGCCAGGCTCGCTGATGAGATTATCTGTTTTGAGAGAACAGTCAGAGTTCTGGGCAGAGAAATGCATAAATAGAAGAATAAGGCAGTGCCCTCATGCCCTGCTTTGAAAAGCCCACCTATTGCCAACTCCATCTGAAAATAGCATAAGGTATAAATTTCTACCCTTCTCATCAATGGGAACCATTCCATAGCAATGGAAGAAGAGTCTTAAACAGTCAATATCCACGTCAAAGGTGATTACACAACACCCTCAAAATCTTGAATACCAACATCAAAAAGAAAACAGGAACCATCTCAAGAAATGTCTACCAAAAAAGAATTACTGGAGCATTCTTAGAATACAGAGTAACAGGTCTTTAAAACAGTTGTGAAGAGAAGGCAAGAAGCCTTTCTAGAGAAATCTCAGAAATGTGAAATACAGTTGTTCAAATTTAAAACAGTCATCACTAACCAAGTTGAGTAACAGAAAGGACAGCTGAAAAAGCAGACTAGAAGAAAAATTACATGACTTGAAGGAACAGAAGAACAAGACGGGTAACAGGAGAGGATAGAGTGAATGAATGGGAGGCTGTATTTGAAAAGACAATAGTCAAAAATGTTTCAAAAGTCAATGATAGTAACCCTATAATTCTTATTTTTTGTTGTTGTTTTGGTACTGGGTATTGAACCCAGGGGCATTCTACCTCTGAGCTACACCCTCAGCCCTATTTTATTTTTTATTTTGAAGCAGGGTCTTACTAAGTTGCAGAGGGCCTCGCTAAGTTGCTGAGGCTGCCCTGGAACCTGTGATCCTCCTGTGTTAACCTCCCAAGTAGTAGGAGTACAGGCATGTGCAACCACACCCGGCTCCTAATATTTCAAAGAACTCACTTGAATGTCAAACAGAGCCAAAGAAAACATACAACTCATCACAGCTTAAGGTATTCTAAAAGTTAAAAGAGAAGGTTGAAAATATTACCACAAAGGAAGGGGAATCTGGCACAGTGAGACTAGGTGTAAGAAAAGTTACTAAATAGCTCAGGGAAAACCGGCCTCTAATATTTCCCATCATCTAAAAAGGCCTCAAGAGAAAGATGTTAAATAGGATAATAATAATAAGGCAGGAATAATCCTTCACTTATATTTTTAGAAGGGTAACTAGAGGGCTGAGGATGTAGCTCAGTTGTAGAGCTGCAATTATCATTTTGCTAGTGTATTTTAAGCAAATATTTCACTCTCTGTTACCTTTTTATTTCCCAGATGAAGTGATACACTTCAAATAGGGTCAGAAGTAGCTGAAAGGCCCAAGGCAGCAGGGGACAGGAACAATCTGGGAACTGAACAGGTATGTAGTATAAAGTAAGGGAGCCAGGTGGAAAAGAACCGAGCAGGCAGGAGGCAGTCTAGATAGGTAGGGCTTTAGGGGCCTCTGTTAAGAATATTGCCTTTCAAACACTAAAAGGGATGGGGGTGGGGTTTTAGATTTGCATTTGAAAAGATTGCTGGCTGCAGTGGTTGAAGGGAAATAAGAATTAGACTATCTCAGCAGTACTGATAAGAGATAATTACCTTGAACTGAGTATGACTGAAATGAAGGAAGATTTGAAGCAAATTTTTAAGATCATATTGAAAACTTGGTTAGTTTGATACAAAGTGTCGGTAAAAAAGGCTAGGCTCTAATGTTTTTGGATTGCTTGTGGGTTATGGTTCTATTGTTCCTCTTATCTGTACACTTTAAAAGGTAATAAAACTTAATTTGGACATACTCAAATTTACAAAAAAGTTGAAACAGTACAAAGAATTTCCATATACCCTTTTCCCAGATTCCCCAAGCATTAACATTTTACCACATTTGCTTTACTTTTCTTTCTGAACCTAATTTTCTGATGTGTATTCCTTTACCCCTTAATATATCAGTGTGTACTTCTCAAAAACAAGGGTATTCTTTTATATAGCCACAGTTGTCACAAATCAAATTCATACTGTTTTTATAGACCCAATTTCACCTGTTAGGAGGCTGAGACAGGAGGATCCGGGTTCGTGGCCAGCCTCAGCTACTTAGTGAGGCCTCCACAACTTAGTGAGACCCTGTTTCAAAATAAGGAATAAAAAATAGGACTGGGGGTATAGCTCAGAGGCAGAATGCCCCTGGGTTCAATCCCCGGAACCACCAAAAAAAAAAAAAAAAAATTCCAATCATTGCATTCAATCTCTAAAGTCTTATATCTGAAGCAGTTCCACGGTCTCCCTTAACCTTTCATAACCTTGAATATTTTTATAACTACAAGCCCTTGAATTCATTTTGTGTGGTATTTCCTCATGAGATGAATTATGTATTTACTCTTCAACTCTACTATTAGACTTCTCCCTACTTCCTAGATGCCTGATGCAAAATCTAATAGTATAGGATAAATCCAAGCTTGGTGGTAAGCACAAAAAGATCTGTCTGCTTACTTTTACAAAATTCCCTCTGCAGGAATACAAGCTATCTGTAGATTTTGAACACATCACATTGTTTTCTGTCTCCATGATGTGTGTTTCCATCATTATTTAAATTCTGCATTTTAATCACCTCAGACTTTATTAGATTACAGAATCTCAGGCTCTATTTCAGACTTGTTGACTCAGAATTTGCACTCTAACACTATCCCTTAAATAGTGTGTTTGCACATTCAAGTTTGAGAAGTACTGATTTTGATACCTTACCCTTCTTTCTCCAAGCTATCCCAAGATGGCACTTTGCATCGCCTTTTTTTTTTTTTTGGAGTTCCTCTCTCCCTTAACCTTTCTTTTGCCTTGTTCTTAGTTCTAGACTCCTCTATAGGATATTTCTTTCATACCCTATAATAGTTGCTCATGTCTACTTTCCTCTTTTGCATTGTAATTTCTTTGATTTCCTATGACTCACCTTTAATAATCTGCCTGGCACAAACAGGTGCACAATAAATGTTGAGCTCTAGTTATACCTAATTCTATAGAAACCAATAATAATAATAAAAAATTACTGACCAGCTACATAAGACAGACATATAGGATGAAACCTAATTACTGTTTAATTATTTGGGGTGAGAGTGGTAGGGGATAAGAGTTTGGTATACAAGAATACTTCACTGATTTGTCTGCAAGGAATACATCATTGATATTGCAACATTCAACTCAAGTGTATCCCATTCCTCTCCTTTTCCATTATATGTGACAAGTAACATGTCATTACATGAACGACAGATTGTTCTGTGTCTAACATTTACACTGCCTTATTAAGTCAAACAGTAGAGCAATCATTTAGGTATTCCCTAGCTTTTGGGTACCATGGTTGTTATCATCATCAAACTACTGCTACTGTGGAAATTCTTAAAATAATCATGTTCATGGGATAAGTGTCTCTGGATAAATCCCCATCTTGTTTCACCTCTCTCCCACCATTTTTGCTATAATATTTAAAAGCAAGTCCCAGACATTATCTTTTCATCAAATATATCCTGAATCTCTATGTTCTAAGTGTATTTATGTAACCATAATGCATTACTTCATATGACAAAATTAACAATATTTCATTAATATCTGATAGTCCATAGTCAGATTTCTTAAAGATTGTTTAAAAATTGTATGTGTGTATACAGCTGGTTCAAATCAGAATCCCAACAAGTTCTACACACATTGCATTTGGTTGATACAAGAGTAAACATTTTTACATGGTTTTAATTGTACCAAATATAAAAGTAAAATATTTTCATCTATTTATATCACAGCATTCATTGGTAAGTATGTTTCCATCCTTACATGAAGTTTTAAGATATATTTTGTTGTTGTTTTGGTGCTGGGGATTGAACCCAGGAGCATTCTACCTCTGGGCTATACCCCAAGTTCTTTTTGTTTTTTTATGTTGAAACACAGTCTCACTAAGTTGCTGAGGGTCTCACTAAGTTGTTGAGGCTGGTCTCAAACTCATGATCCTCCTGTCTTAGCCTCCCAAGTACTGGGATTACAGATGTGCGCCACCACACCCAGCAATTTAAGATATTTTTAAGGTTGCATATTCTAGTGTAGTATATACTTAACCATATCCCTATTACATTCTTCAAGTTGTTGCTAAGTTTTATCATAAAAATGCTAAGATGAATATATTTTGTGAATTAATGGTTGTTCATGTTTAGGATTGAAGTAGATTCTTGGAATAATTGGGTCAGAATACAGAGTTAACAATTCAGTAAATATTTATTTTGAGCAAGTACAAAAGTAAACCAGGTAGTTTTTTCCCCACCATGAGCTTATAAAAAGAGTATATAGTTTAAAGGCCTTGTAATGTATCTCACAATGCTTCCCCAAAAGGCTTGTATCAATTCTTAATGTGATCTGAAATAGTTGAGAACACTATTTTACTACAGCAATACTAGAATTGATCGTAATGTTTAAACTTACCAACATGATAGGCAAAAAACAGCAAACATTTACATGGTGTCTGACAAATTCTCAGTAAATGTTAGCTATTACCATTTTTATTATTACCATGCATACCTAGTTTTTCTTCTAATTCTTTTAAAACATCATTTTAGCATGAAACTCAGTCTAAAATATACTGTTTAGTGTTCATCTGTTTTAGATATGTTTTATGTGCTATATAAGGTATATAGATCTCATTTCATGAGTCATTATTTAATGCCACTGATGAGAGTTGGTTGTTTAGAGCATGGACTTTGAGCCAGAATGCTTGAGTTTGAAGCCTAGCTCTACCACTCCCACTATTCAACTGTGACTTGCGGAAGGCTATTCAAGGATAATAATAATACTTACCTCACAGGTTAAAAGAATTAACTAATAAAGCCCTTCAACCAGTTCTGGCCTATAAAGAATGCATCATAAGAATTTGTTGTTGTCAATATTTATTGACTAAGCCACCCTTTCTATAGTTGTAGGAAAATGCCACTTTCATCATACAGGGTCTATCTCTAGGCCTTTTATTTAGTTCCCTTGATCTTACTTCTATCAGTACCACCATATTTTAATGATTAAAACTTTATAATACATTTTGATATCTGATACCTCCTTTAGATCTTTAAATTTTTTATTGGCTAGTCAACATTTTCTGAGATAAATTTCAGAACAACTTTGTTCAGGGCTGGGCGTGGTGGTGCACGCTTGTAATCCCAGTACTGTGGGAGGCGGAGACGGGAGGATCCAGGTTCGCGGCCAGCCTCAGCTCTCTCTCTCTCTCTCTCTCTCTCTCTCTCTCTCTACTTAGTGAGGCCCTACGCAACTTCATGAGACCTGGTTTCAAAATAAAGTATAAAAAATAGGGCCGGGGGTGTAGTGTGGAGGTAGAACGCC
>PVJS01002205.1:0-87013 GCA_004027185.1 Glis glis
ATCTTCCTTCTCCTCCTCCACCTCCACGTCTTCCTTCTTCTTTTTTGGGGGTGTGGCACTGGGGATTGAACCCAGGGGCATTGTACCTCTAAGCTACACCCCAGCCCTATTTTATTTTTTATTTTGAAATGGGATCTCACTAAGTTGCTGAGGCTGACCTCAAACCTGTGATCCTCCTGTCTCAGCCTCCCAAGTACTGGGATTGCAGGCATACGCCTCTGTGCCCAGCGTTACCCGGCTTCTCACAATGAGACGGAGCCTTCGTTGTTTCTCTTCTCGCTGCTGGTCCTTATGTGGCCCTCTGGCCACAGTCCTCAGAGCCTGCTGTTGTCATGTCTATACTTTCTCTGTGGCGCCAGTCATCAGCTTCCTCCACACCTCGCATTAGGAATCGTTTCCAGTCTTCTCATCCATTTGAAAGACTTTCCTGAGATTGTTTTCCTGAGATTGTTTCCTCCAGGACTGGACCTCTGGACATAGGACATACTGACCCTGAGTGTCCTGCCTCTCCGTTTTCTTTCCTGTTTCCTCCAGCCAAGCTGTGGTCAGGCAAGACACCCCCCCACACCAGCAGCAGCCTCCATCTGCACCAGTGCCGCCTACCGCGCCCATCCTGTGCTTGTGTAATCGTGCACTTTTTCATAACATCTTCACTGGACTTCTTGGTGCTTCCCATAGGTGCATTTGTAATCAAAGCTGAGGCTCCTGACCTGAGCTTCTTACCAGCCCCTGGTCTGCAGTGGCCACCTTGACACCTCTGGCTCTCCCTGCAGGTTGAAGGTCGAGGAGCTGGAGGGGGAAAGGAGCCGCCTGGAGCAAGAGAAGAAGATGCTGGAGATGCAGCTGGAGAGGCGCATCCTGCAGGTAGGTGCTGGGGGCAGCTGCGGGCGAGGTGTGCTCTGCCGCCCTGCTCCGTTTTAATGTCCACAGTTCCTGTACTTAGAGAATATCCTGCTTGCCAGCTCTTCAATCTGAACTAAACCAGGAATTTTCTCCAGCTCGCCTACCCTTACCTGGCTGGGGCTGGATATGGGGTCCTGCAGAGTGACAGCATCATTATCCAGGGGTCCTTGCGCCCTTGGTTTCCTGCTCTATGCTGGCCACAAAACCTGGATCCAAGGCCTCAGATGTGAGGAGGGGCTCACAGGTACAGAGCCAGGGAGGCATTCTGTGTGGTTTTGGGGTTGCACCCATGCCCGTCCCCATCTACCTGTACTTGTGAAGGTGGACTGCAGTCTACACTGTTTCAGCAGACTTTCTTTTGAGTTTTCATCCTTCTGACTTAAATTGTTCTAGGAACCAGGTGTGGTGGCACACGCTTGTAATCCCAGTACTTGGGAGGCTGAGGCAGGAGTATTGCAGATTTGAGGCCAGTCTCAGCAACTTAGCAAGACCCTCAGCAACTTAGCGAGATGCTGTTTCAAAGCTTAAAAATATAAAAATGGCTAGACATGTAGTTCAGAGGTAAAACGCCCCGGGTTCATTCCACAATTAAAAAAAAAATTTAAATTGTCCCAGGGCAGGAAACCCACAGGTTGGTGATAACCTGGTTTTTAGACCGGCGGTTGATTGTATTTTGGCACCTGTTAGAGGCAATTCGATCTCTTTTCTGTTATCCATTCCTGATGGTGGGAGGTGACAACTTTGATGAAGCGAGGCACTCTGAGCCCCAGCTGGACTGTGTTCCTGGCCCTAGGACTCATCATCCTCTGCTGTTCTAATTGGCCATGGTCCTCAGCCAGGACTGTTGGTGGTGGCTCTCCAGCCACCTGGCTATGGTGCTGTGTCAGGGTAGAATTTTTATCTTTTTTTTTTTTTTGCGGTACTGGGATTGAACCCAGGGGCATTCTACCTCCGAGCTACACCATAGCCCTATTTTTTTATTCTTTATTTTGAAACAGGGTCTCACTAAGTTGTGGAGGGCCTCACTAAGTAGCTGAGGCTGGCCACGAACCTGGATCCTCCTGTCTCAGCCTCCCAAGTACTGGGATTACAAGAGTGCACCACCACGCCCGGCCAGGGTAGATTTTTTTTAAATGCCTTTTGTGTGTGTGTGTGTGTGTGTGTGTGTGTGTGAGAGAGAGAGAGAGAGAGATACTAGGGATTGAACCCAGGGGCGTTCTACTGAGCTACACCCCTTCGCCCTATATTTTTATTTTTTTTTTATTTTGAAACAGGTCTCTCTACATTGCTGAGGACCTTGCTAAGTTGTTGAGACTGGCCTCGAACCTGCAATCCTCCTGTCTCAACTTCCTAAGTACTGGGATTACAGGTGTGTGCCTCCACACCCAGCTTGAATGTCTTTCTGCATAGCTAGTTGAGCAGTATTTGAGCTCCTGCTCAAAGGCTGGATGTCTCCTAAGCCTCCCGTGTGTTGGGCACAGGATGTTCCCGGCAGAATTGCTTATCCCCATTTTCCTGCTGGGCTTCCAGGCCTTTCCACAAGCATCCTCCAATGCCTTGGAGAGGCTGTTGAGGAGTTAATGAGACAAGAGGCATAGGAGTGGCTGTACCGGGCACATGTAAGCCCCAGTGGATGCTGGGTACCACCATCCTGCGGGTACAGAATGCTCTGGGTGCACCATAAGCATCCCTGACTGGGAGCCAAAGGGCAGCACATCTGGGGGGGATGCCAGGTGCTCTCTGCCCACCGGGGTTGGTGTAAGGGCATGGCTAGTAGGTCCCCGTGACCACTGAGCCCCTGAGGGCCTTTATTGGGTGTGGTCCCTTGCTGTGCAAGTCTGAGTCCCCTGCAGCTCAGCTGAGTGACTGGCTTCTCTCTGGGTGGCCACTATACTCTCAGCTTGTGTCCACACCCTGCTCTCTGCGTGGGTCCCAGCACCTGCTCTGTGCTCACACGGTGAAGGAGTGAGGACCCTGCATGCAGACAGGTGACGGTGCCTGCACACAGCGCTGAGCGGCGTGGCCGAGAGGAGGAGACGGGCTAGGCTCAGTGTTCGTGCCACAACCGGTGACCATGAGCCCAGCCCAGGAGTGCAGGGATGACCTGGGTCAACATGGAGGAACCAAGCTCTGAGGCATGGGGGGTGGCTGCAGGTTTGGCCTTGGAAGTTGTGGCAGCTTCCAGACTCTCCTGCAGCTGCCAACAGCTACAATTACACTTCTGGAAGCTGATTTTCCAGAGCCGAGACGGGGGCGCACAGCACCCCCACCCCCAGTGTCTCGGGCTGTGCGTGGCACTTGACTCGCGCAGGCTGCGGCTTGCTCCCCCTGCTCTGGATGGGCTGCTTGCGGTCCTGAGGTGTTGCTGTCCTCCTTCACGTGGCGGCTGCATCAGGAGGCTCCAGCGACTGCCCCGAGTGCCCATCCACCTCCTCCCCACCAGCCCTGGGCTCCGCTGGACTCCAGGACACTCCTGCTCAGGAAGGCAGGCAAAGGCCGAACCCCAGGCCCTTCCTCCTCCCTCTGTGCTCCTAGCCTGCCCCTCCGTGACCCCCTCTTGGCATGGGCAGCCTTGTAGCTGGCCGATGCCCAGACTGCCCAACTCCGTCGCCAGCCTCAGTTGAGGACCCTGTGCCAGCTGCAGGCTGTGGCCCCTCAGGCTGGGTCTGCTCTCTCGGCCCCCCAGCACCGTGCCAGGGCGGTGAGAGGTGCGTCCCTGGGGCTGGCTAATCCTGCCCACTGGTGGCATCCCTGCTGGTGAGGGACCGTCCCACACCACGCAGAGCTAGACTCATCTCCCGTGCACTCGGTGTATAAAGAAGCGCCCTGTGTGAGCGGCAGGTGTGGAAAGGGTGATCCCGCTGAGCAGAGGTGACAAAGGCCCTGGCACACAGAGCTGGTCTGACAGAACAGGGAGCAGGCACATCTGGCCCAGGCACAGCCCAGGCGGAGTGTGAGTGGGTCGGAAAGTGATTCAGACTATGGAAAGAGAAGGGCTCGGGTCCATTCTGGGTGGACCTGGCATGCTGGGTTTTCCGTCTGAACCCCAACATTTCTTTTATAAAACTGGGTGACGATGCCCACATGTTGGGGAGATCACATGCCAGGGCTTCATCACCACCCTTGGCACACAGCAGACGCTCAACAAGCGCCCATGTCCATCTGCTGGGGTCTTCTTTCTTTTCCGACACTGAGGGCAAAGACTACTTCGTCATCACATCTCTGTCCTGCACCTGGACACCTCTGGTCCTCAGGAGGCAGCCTCAGAGCGCGTGATGCCATCCTGGGCCCTGGCCTCTCCAGGTAGCCTGGCTATAGACCGCTCCTGAGTGCCCAGGCTTCCTCTGCACAGACCCCAGACCTGTGTCCTGTAGTGGCAGGATGGGACATAGGGGCTGAAAGCACTCAGCATCCAGTTCCGTCATTGTGTGTGTGTGTGCGCGCGCGCGTGTATGTGTGCACGCACGCCTTCAGCACTGTCTCCCTCTCCCTCTTCCTCCCTCTGGAGAAGGAGAGCATCTCCAAGTCAGGGCCTCAAGGAAGATTGATTAAAATCAGCTGCAGTGTGACTTAATTGGGAACATATGCTTGGAGAGGGAGCTTGAGAACTTTTTGCAATTAGTTCGCAGCTGGTTGGCGCAGAAGCAGAACTCCAGTTACCACTTGGAGCTGGGTGTGTGGGCACGCTCATATGCCCAGGGGGACAGGTCACCACACTGGCCTGAATGGGGCCTGGCCACGGGGACACCTTCCTCTCTGGCTCTCCCTAAATGTCGTTGGCTATTGGCACACTGACCAGCAGTGGCCTGCAAACATATATCTAACATAGCTAGGGGGTAGGAAGGGGATACTGGGGCCTGCCTGTGTAGAAGCATCTCTCGCCAGCACGCCAGGTGGCTGGCAAGCCCAGTGCCCAGACTGCTGCTGCCACAGATGCAGGGAGGCCCCATTAGAAATGGGGAAACTGAGGCCCCCAGGTAGCTGGCATGTTATGCAAAGGATGAACTCACCTACCTTCTTTTTCTCTCCTTCCCTCCCTCTCTCCCTCCCTCCCTCCCTCTCTTTGGTACTGGGGATTGAACCCAAGGGCATTCTACCTCCAAATTACATCCCCAGCCCTATTTTATTTATTTATTTATTTATTATTTATTTTTTTATTTTTTTTGCGGTACCGGGGATTGAACCCAGAGGCATTTTATCTCCGAACTACACCCCCGGCCCTATTTTTAATACTTTATTTTGAAACCGGGTCTCACGAAGTTGCGGAGGGCCTCACTAGGTAGAGAGAGAGAGAGAGATAGAGAGAACTGAGGCTGGCTGCGAACCTGGATCCTCTGGTCTCCGCCTCCCAAAGTACTGGGATTACAAGCATGCGCCACCATGCCTGTCACCCTATTTTATTTTTTATTTTGAAACAAGGTCTCGCTAAATTGCTGATGCTCTCCTCCAACCTGCAATCCTCCTGTCTCAGCCTCCCATGTACTGGGATTACAGGCGTGCACCACCACGCCTAGCTTTACCTACCATTTCTTATGGGCAGATGGGGTTTGAACATGTGGCCATGTTCTCAAAATCTAAAATTGGGCAAACCCTGTGGAACTCCAGACTTGTGGCCTCTAGACTCCAGTTCTATTGCTTTCGGCGTGGCTGCAGAGCATGTAGAACATGCAGTTCTTTTCCCCAGGCCTTCAGCCTGAGGCCTCCCACCCTCCCTGTCCACCCAGAGGTGCTGGCTCTCCTGTCCTGAAGTCTCTGGGCCAGTGACCTCCTGTTCCCCACCCCAGGCACTGCCCTGAAACCAAGAACATAGTTAAGGAATGGCCCCAGGGCCCCAGTATCCTTCTTCCTGCCTTTGATCCTGACAGACCTCCCTCCAATGCCCCCTCCCCCGGGGGGTGCCTCGCTCGCCTCCAGCGTCTGGGCGTGGGCTGTGGCTGTCAGTGCTCTGCTGGAATTCAGGGCACGTGGCCTTCCCTTTAGACCATCCCTGGAGTGTGCAGGTGACAGTTCCAGGAGGGCCTGGCATGTCCCTGGTGTGACAGGCCGATGCTGCTGTCGTTACTATTATTCATCCATGGTGCTCACTGTCTTTTTTTATTTTTAGCTTTTGGTACTAGGGATTGAACCCAGGGGCATTCTTGAACTATACCCCAGCCCTTATTATTTTTATTTTGAAAAAGGGTCTCACTAAATTGCTGAAGCTGGCCTCGAACCTGCGATCCTCCTGTCTCAGCCTCCCAAGTACTGGGGTTACAGGCATGCGCCCCTGCACCTGGCTGGTACTCACTGTCTTAGCTCGGCAGTAAGGTGTGTGCTTTCCCACCTGTGTGGTTCTGATGAGCTAGAACCAGCGTCGCCCGGGGCAGAGGAGCTTGTCCATGCGACAGCCTGACTGGGTTGGACATGATCTCCCAGCAGTGCAGGTCAAGCCCTGGCGCTCTCTTGGCGCCCTCTTGAGTCCCGTGTGACCCAGGAGTGACTACAGAGCCAGGGTTCAACCCAGTCCTGCTGGATTCTCCCCAGCATTTTATTAGCATTTTCAAGCATGCAGAGACATGGAAAGACCGTGACAGCGAATGCCCGTTTACCCACCACCCACATCCTGCCAGGGACGTTTCACTGGCTGCTTTATGACATCTCCACCCATCCCTCAGCCATCCATCAGTCCGTTTTATTCTTTTGATGCGTTTTAAAGTAAATTGCAGACATCTGTACACTTTCCTCTAAATACTTGAGCATGCATGTAATTAAGCAGAATTCATCTGTGGGATTCTGAAGCCTGTGCCCCCACCATTCCGCAACATTGCCTAATCACGGTGCTTTTTCAGGCAGGTTTGTGGTCAGGGGCCGATGGACCCCTCCCCCAAACCTGCCTTCCCCCTGCCCTGCAACTCAGGCCCCTGGGCTGACTGCCCTTCTCAGCTGGCCTGCCCCTCCCTCTACCAGGGGAAGCTGGACTGGGTCCTTGGTGACCGTGGCTGCCGCCCAGCCCGCCTGAGTACTGCTCAGGAAAGAGCCCAGATGAGCTGCCCAGTGACATTTAAAATAAGTGTATCTTTTTGGAAATGGAGTGGGTAGAAAATTGCTGGGTTCCCTGTGAGCAGAAAGCTCCCAGCTCCTGGAGACATTCCTGCTTCTGTGTGCATCACTGGCGGCAGCACTAGACTCCCGGCCTCACCTCCTCCCCGTCCCCAAACCTGCCCCACATTGATGCTAGCGGTGGCCGGGGTCCACCTTCCCCGCGACACCCAGGAGCTTCCCACGCCATGGCCCCTCCTGGAGCCTGGCTGGTTCCTCTCAGTGCAAGTGCTGCCCCAGGGGCAACCCCTGCTCCCCACCCCGCCCCACCCACCAAGCTTTGCTCATGCTTCAAAAGCGGTCTTACATCACACCTGCCAGGAGCCTGAGTCGGTGACAGCCTCAGGAGCCCCCGCATCTCTGGTTCCACTGTGGATCCCTGTCTGTTGACCAGGACAGCTGGCTTCTGAATGGCCCACTGCACACATTTCTGGAACACTCTGTGGGCATCGTTCCCTGCAGGCCGCGGTGCTGGGGGATGCCCAGGTGTAGGTGAGTCCCCAAGACTGCTCCCCAGCTCCAGGGCCTGCTTCACGGAAGAGCCCAGGCTCCTTCTCAGGCCCCTCGAGCCCCAGGGTTGTGCCAGCACGTTCTCCCTGCACCCCATCCCTAGCCCGATTGCTGGGCATTCCCACTGGTGCCTCCCAGGGGCACTGAGAGGAGGGGTAGCCTTGCTCCTGTGGTGCCAAAGACCACAGAAGCCTGTGACCCACCACAGAGCGAGGAGGTGACATAGCAGAGACCCATGGCCCCAAGCCGTGACCCCCAGTCACATCCCAGCTCTCCCTCCCACATTTCTTTCCTGAATGCCTGTAATGAATGTCAGAACCACAGAGCCACCACCCCACCCCCACCCATGTGACAGAGCTGGAACTCCAGGGAAGGAAGCCAGGCATCCTCCTGCCGGCCTCCAGCCCGGGTATCACCCCAAGCCTCTGCGTGTGGCCCCCACCACCCCACCCAGGACTTGGCGTGCACACCAGTGTGAGCAGCAGCCACGCCTGGCACTGCTAACTTGGCGTCTTCACCGGATCACATTAATAAGAACATGGACTTCAGAGCTGGGTACGGTGGTGCGTGACTGTAACCCCAGTAGCCGGGAGGTTGAGACAGGAGGATCAAAGGTTCAAGGCCAGCCTTAGCAATTTAGTGAGGCCCTGTTTCAAAATGAAAAATATAAAGGGCTGGGCTGGGGGTGTAGCACAGAAGTAGAAGGCCCCTAGGTTTGATCCCCAGTACCAAAAAGAAAAAAGGAGAAAGAGACGGGCTTGTGGAGACTCAGCATCCGATGCATGTTTCTCTTCTTGCACGAGGACATCGGTGACCCATTATCAGGGGCTCTTTCATATCTCATTAGAACACATTAGAGATACATTCGCACCTTTCTTGGGAATTCATTTCCAGATATCGTTTCACCTGTTTTTATGACCAGTGGGTCTTTTTTTGGGGGTACTGGGAATCAAACCCTAAAGCATTCTCTTTCCAAGCTACACCCCTGGCCTATTTTTTATTTTGAAACAGGGTCTTGCTAAGTTGCCGAGGGTCTCATTAGGTTGCTGAATCTGGTCTAGAACCTGTGATCCTCCTGTCTCAGCCTCCCAAGTACTGGGATGATAGGCGTGCACCACCATGCCTGGTGGCCAATAACTTTACTTGTGTCTCCTTGCCAAGTGCTGCTTACACATGAACCCTGGACGCTGCCTGTTCAGTTTCTGGATCCTTATGGTGGCTCTGTAGGTACCTTCACATTTGGGGCAAGGATAGGAATGCCCGCATCCTGGCTCCACCCTGCCCAGCCCTCTGGCCGCGCACCAGGGCTCAGGACCAACTATGGGCAGAGCCGGGCTCAGCATCTCATTCTGGCCTTGCAGCCCAGGCCAGCCTTGCTGAATGTTTATGTAAAATAAGACGCTTACAAAGCAGGAAAAAAGCCCAGACTCACCGAGGTGAGCACAGCCTGCTCATGTTTATTAACGCTGAAGACTAAAAAAAGCCAGCTCGTTGATGTGCATTTGTGTGGTGAGATTTCCACGGGCGCTGATTTCGTTTGATTTTTCATGAGAGGAATGATGCGCCCTGCATGCTGAGCCCCGTGCTCCTCCCCGGTGTCGCCTCCTGAGGAGCACAGTCCCTGGACCGCCAGCCTCGCCTTGCAGGAATACCAAGGGCTGGGCTGCCTCCTCTGCGCACAGACCTGGCACTGGGGTCCTCAGACCCGACTGCTGGCCCAGCCCCTGAAGTTATAGACCCGCAGACAGGGCAGGAGACAGGAGGTCATACGTGCCCAGGGTGCCATCACGTGGCAGCTGGGTATCTTTTCCTTCTGTGCCCATCAGGAGACCCTTTTCCTGGCAGCTTCACCACCACCCACAAGACCCAGAAAGCAGGTGGTGCAGTGACTGGTGAGATAGCGCCACAGGCCACTCAGCCCCGTGGCCTCGGCGTCCCTGCTGTCATTTGATGCTGTCTCGTGTCTCTGGTGATCCTGTGCAGCACCTTTATCTCCACATGGTTCTTGTGACGTTAAGAACTTTTCTAGCACTTTTAAAACCTAGAAATTAGGCATGGTAAGCTTCACCTGTGATTCTCACTTTCCCGTGAATTGGATTTGTCACCACAGATCACAAGTCGCCTGAGAGCCAGGATGTGATGTGGGTCGGGAAAAGAGGGGCAGACCTGACAGATGCCCACTTTCCACATAATCTGCTATGGGAAAGTGACCGCAGCACCTCCCCATGTGGCTTCCGCCGGCGAGTGGGGCCGTGCACAAAGGGCACTGCTCGGCGTCCCTCTCCAGGGGCCGTGTGGATTCCCAGAGCCTTCTAGACAGGGGGGCAGGCTGGTGTTCCTGGCCCTCACAGGACCTCAGGCTGTGGCCCCGCTAAGTGAAGGGGTTTCCATGACTAGAGAACTTGGGCGTGGTAAGGACAAAATCGACTTGAGCACTGTGGACAGAACACCCAAGTGTGAACGAGACACCCCACGTGGGCTTCAGCACACCCTCATGGGGCCGTGTTGATTTTAAAGGGCATCTGTGGCCGGGCACGGTGGCGCACGCCTGTAATCCCAGTACTTGGGAGGCTAAGACAAGAGGGTCACACGTTTAAGGTCAGCCTCAGCAACTTAGCAAGACCCTGTTTCAAAATAAAAAATAAAACAGGAGCCGGGCGTGGTGCCGCACACTTGTAATCCCAGTACTTTGGGAGGCGGAGACTGGAGGATCCGGGTTCGCGGCCAGCCTCAGCTCTCTCCCTCTCTCTCTCTCTCTCTCTCTCTCTCTCTCTCTCTCTCTAGTGAGGCCCTCCGCAACTTCGTGAGACTGGGTTTCAAAATAAAGTATAAAAAAATAGGGCCGGGGATGTAGCGCGGAGGTAGAACGCCCCTGGGTTCAATCCCCGGTACCGCAAAAAAATAAATAAATAAAAATAAATAAAACAGGGCTGGGGGTGTAGCTTGAAGGTAGAATACCCCTGGGTTCAATTGCCAACACACACACATACAACAAAAAGAACAGGGCCTCTGATACTGACTGTACTCGGACAGGCCTGGCCTGCATGGGCCGATGATGGGCCTGGAGCCAAGGTAGGGACGTGGACCAGTGTGCCAGGACCTGTCAAGGGAACCTGGCCACTCATTTTGCCTCGCTTATGTTTGCTGCCCCTCCCTGGAGTTTGCTGAAGTCCCCACCAGAGCAGCCCCATCTGTGGAGGCAGTGGGAGTCATGCTGGGTGGAGGGGTGAAACAGTCCTAGGCAGGGGTCTGGCCATCCAAGCTCACCCTCAACCCAAATGGCCGCTAATCAGCTCTTTACAAACTTCTTCCTTCCATCCGTCCCTCCGTCCCTCCGTACATCCGTACATCCGTACATCCGTACATCCGTCCTTCCTTGGATTGAACCCAGGGCATTCTACCTCCAAGCTACACCCCCAGCCCTTTCTTTAAAATTTTGAAACAGGCTCTTACTGAGTTGCTGAGGGTCTCATTAAGTTTCGGAGGCTGGCCTCAAACTGGCAATCCTCCTGTTTCAGCCTCCAAAGTACTGGTATTATAGGCATGTGCCAGCACACCCAGCTGCAACATGGTTTCCTCTCCATCTCTTTCCTCCAAATTGTTTATAAACTGCCTCCAGTAGCAGATCACCTTCTGAAGAGCCCTGAGAAGTCCACAGGGATTACAGCATCTTGTAGTTGGCTGTGC
The DNA here is from genome assembly GCA_004027185.1 of Glis glis. Classification (NCBI taxonomy): domain Eukaryota; kingdom Metazoa; phylum Chordata; class Mammalia; order Rodentia; family Gliridae; genus Glis; species Glis glis. The sequence continues at coordinate 11,179 of PVJS01002205.1, forward strand.
TTTAGTCCTGTCTGCTGGAGAGAGTGGGGGTCAGAGAAGCGCTGATGAGGGCACGGGCCATGTGGGAAGATGGCAGACGCTCAGATGCCCAATGGGAGGGGTTGGCACTCACTTCCCTCCGCGCGGCTCCTTCCCCGGCCCACGTGGGGATGCCCTCCTCGGGGCTTTGGGTAGGATGACTTCCTCTGCAACTGGCCAGAGAGTGGTGCAGCATGGAGCGGGGGAGCCGGGCCCCCGTATTGGCAGCTGGTAGCAGGCACAGGCTCACATGTCTGCTCAACCGGGACCTCGTCATAGCTCTCAGAAGCACCAGTGGTCTCAGTCATCTCTCTAAGGTGTGGCTGGGGCTGAACATCTTGGCTTTCAATCTCTCTTCAACCCCACCTCCTAGACTGTCTTGTTGTTGTTGTTGTTGTTGTTGTTGTTTTGGTACCGGGAATTGAAGCCAGGAACATTACCTCCAAGCTACACCCCCAGCCCTTTTTATTTTGAAATAGGGTCTCACTAAGTTGCTGAGGCTGGCCTCCAACCTATGATCCTCTTGTCTCAGCCTACCAAGTACTGTGATTATAGGCATGAGCTACCACACCTAGCCCACCCAGACTATCTGAAGCTGTGGGTGCGCTGGGGAAGGTACCTCCCCTCAACAGCACAGGGAAAGGAAGGGCACGGGGCCAAGACACAAAGACTGTGCCCCAGCAGCACCTCCGGGTTGTGCCCTGAGCTTGTCCGTGGCCTCCAGAGGCCCAGGCCTCCACGAGGATGGTGCTGTCCACAGGCCCTGCTGTGACTGTCCAGGTGTGGCTCGTAGCCCCATGCATGCATGATGGATGTCTTGCTGGCCTGTTCTGGGCAGTTGATTTGGCTTGGCTGGTTCTGGCATCCTTTTGTTTTGCAAGCCCATTTGGAGGGAAAATGGATCAGAACCAGCTTTGTTGTTGTTGTTGTTTTTCCTTTCTTGTTTTTTGGTACTAGGGATTAAACCCAGGGGTTTTCTACCTCTGAGCTATTACCCCCCCCCCGTGTGTGTGTGTGTGTGTGTGTGTGTGTGTGTGTTAGTTACTGGGGATTGAACCCGGGGGCATTATATCTCCAAGCTGCACCCCAGAACTTTTTATTTTATTTTATTTTTGTTTTGAAACAACATCTTGCTAGGTTGCTGAGGATGTCCTCGAACTTGGGATCCTCCAGTCTCAGCCTCGTAAGTACTGGGATTACAGGCATGCGCCACCACGCCTGGCTTAAAGGTTTATTTTTGTTTTGTTTTTTCTTTTTTTGTGGCATTGGAAATTGAACTCAGGGCCTCAGACATGAGAGGCAAGCACTCTACTGCTGAGCTACATCCCAGCCCTTTTTTATTTTAAACAGAGTTTCACTAAGTTGTTGCAGCTGGCCTCAAACCTGCAATCCTCCTGTTTCAGCCTCCCAAGTACTAGGATTACAGGCGTGAGCCACCGCATCCAAACTCAGAATCAGTTTTCTGCTAAGTAAGGACAAAAAAGAAAACACCAGTGGCCTGTGGCGCCCAGGGCTTTGGAAGCACTAAGTGAATGAGAGGTCTGTGGCCCCACGGGGCCCAGGGCAGTGAGCACTTTGACAGGACAGGCCCTGCTGGTTGTCCTCACCCTCCCCCTGTGACTGGAGAAGGGCAGTTGTCACCTCTCTCTTTTGGAAGAAGTAGATTTGCACCTGGTACTTGGCTGAGGTCAGTCTCCCAACACCCCTCGGAGCTCAGTCGTCTCGGGGAAGGCTGGGCTCCTCAGATGGAAGTGGAGTTGAAGGTGAACCGAGTGCCTCTGGGTGGCAGCCACCTGGGCATGTCTGGCAGGCAGGGACAGGCCTCAAGTCGGCACGGAAGGAACTGTATACCTGCAGAGCCACTGTGAACACTGACGTCTGTTGGCCTGTTGCTCTTCCTGAGGCCTCATAGGCCAAGCAGTAGCATGCCCACTGTGCAGACAAGCATGTCGAGGCTCAGAGAGAGTTACCTGGCCCGGTCTCAACTTGCACACACAGCAGTGCATATTTGGACATACGCCAAGGGCCAGCCTTTGCTGTCAAGGCTGGGGGTCCCCTGCTGTCTCAGTCAGTGTTCTCATGCCATGATCCAAAAAACCTGACCGCACAACTTAGAGAAAGGAAGATTTATTTGCTCACAGATTTGGAGATTTCAGAATCTGAGTCCATGTCAGACCAGGTCTGTGAAGCTCAGGGCATGGCAGCAGGAAGCAGAGAGGGAGAGAACAAGGCTCTGCTCTTACATCACAGAGGCAGGAAACAGAGGAAGCAAGTGAGGGTTCACAGACACAAGGGCAGGCCCTAAGGCCACACCCACCCGCCTAGGGTACCACCTAGCAAATCCATTGCAACCCGCATGACTTAATTATCAACTCTGAACATTAATACATGAGCTCTTCAGGGGACATTCTATATCTAATCATAGCATCTGCATTATCCTGGGTGGCAGCTGCCTATCTTTCCTGAGTCCTGTATGTGTCTGGCACAAGCCATTCTGTTGTTCAGTGCAGGAGAAGGGAAGCACGTCCAGTCTCAGTGGGTGGGGGGACGCCGGCCACTTCTCCCCCTCTCAGAGCTGTGTCCTGTCCCAAGCAGGCAGCGAGGTGTGGGTTGGGGACGGTCATGTGGATGCGGGAGTGGTCTTGGAGGCATGAAGTTCAGCTTGGGTGTAATCAAGTCTAAGTCTTAGCCATGGAGATGCCTCCCCTGCCCGTAAACTAGTGGAGGGTCACGGGGGCTTCCTAAACCACCCGCCAAGGCCACCTGCCCGTCCCTCTTGTCCCTCTTTGGGAACTTCACTTGTCTCTGACAGCTCACAGCCCAGGGCCGGAAGATGGCAGAGGACCTGAGCCAGCAGGCCGAGATGCGGCACGGGGTGGCTCGCCAGGCTGTTCCCTTGGGGACTACTGGCTGTGGGGCCCAGCATTCAGCCCTGCCCCAAGTGAGGCTCCCTCTGGCCCTGGTGGTCCCCCTCTTCTGCCTGTCAGGCCCATCTTGATGGTCTGGGGTCCAGATAGGGTCAGGGTCAGTGATGGGTAAACGTGCTCTGCCCCAGGTTCTGTGTGTGTGTGTGAGAGAGAGAGAGAGAGAGAGAGAGAGAGAGAGAGAGAGAGAAAACCCGGGGGCATTCTAACTCCGATCTACACTCCCAGCCCTATTTTATTTTTATTTTGAAACAGTCTCACTAGGTTGGTTAGTGTTTCACTACTTGGAGAGGCTGTCCTCAAACCTGTGATCCTCCTGTCTCAGCTTCCCAATGCCCGGCTTGCCCTGTGTTGTGATCCAGGCGGTCATTAGGAGCTAGTTAGACTGTCATCCGAGGGATGACATGAGAAGACTTGAGAAGAGCCCCAACCTGTGCTGGGCCCAACAAGTTCTTACCTCCCCCAGCACCCTCTCTCCTGCCTTACTCTCAGAGCTGCTAAGGGCAGGTCAGAGGTGTGACCCAGGCTGAACTTGGGGTACAGACAGATTTCACAGGCTGGCAGAGCAGTGGGGTACGCGGTGGCTGGCGGAGGACCTGGCAGAGCCCGGCCTCTGACCACTTCCTGTCCCTTAGCCCAGCTCTGCCCCGGCCCAGCGGCCACTGAAAGCTGCCTCGCCCCTGTTGCTGAGCTGTGTCTCTCAGCCAGGAGAGGTATTGATTTAGTTTTGAGGCCGGGTGATTTATAAATATGCATAAGGATTGGCGGTTATTTAACTGTGCTTTTTAATTCTCCTCGCGTTGCTGCCTCTTTCCAGCAGGGTCTCTTAGTATGCGAGTCAGGCACAGGGTGGCAAGCAGCCTTTCCTCTTGTTCACTGCCTGGGACCTTCCCAGGGGCAGCTGGGCCTGGGGGCAGCCACCTCCCCAGCAGAAGTGCGGGGTGGGGGACACCTCAGAGGCAGTTCCCTCATGGGGGCGGCTGCGGGCGGAGGGTCCCGTAGAGCAGCGGGTCCACACGCAGCCCATGGAGCTTTCACACTCTGGTCCTTAAGGAAGGTCCGCAAAGATCCAGCTTACCGCTAGGCAGTGGCACATGCTTGTAATCCCAGGAGGATTGCAGGTTCAAGACCAGCCTCAGCAACTTGGCAAGACCCTGCTTCAAAATAACAAATAATAAGCCGGGTGTAGTGGTGCACACCTGTAACCCCAGTACTTGGGAGACTGAGACAGGAGGATTGCAGATTTGAAACCAGCCTCAGCAATTTAGCAAGGCTCTCAGCAACTTAGTGAGACCCTGTTTCCAAATAATAAATAAAATAGGACTAGAGGTGTAGCTCAGAGGTAGAGTACCCCGGGGTTCATTCCCCAGCACCAAACAAACAAAAATGGCTGGGGGTGTAGCTGGTGGTAGAACACTCCTGAGTTCAATCCCCAGTACAACAAAAAAAGAAAGAAAAAAAAATTCCACTTCGCCATGCTCACTCTGTCACAGAGGGAAACAGGAGGCCTGCTCAAGACTACCAGCAAGTTAGGGGCAGAATTTACTCTACGAACAAAAATGCAGCAGACGCCAGTTCCTCCCAGCCAGGCTTCTGAAGGACTTGGGACGTGGCAGTTCTCAGACCGCCGAGGGTGGTGGCTACTTGTCTAATTTCACATGGACTTGAACAGGAGATAGAATCAGGAGGAGCTCGGGGCTGTCCTGGGACCCCAGCCCCAGGGAGTCTGTACCGTGCCCCAGAGGAGCCCCCATCTCCTGGGATGAGAGATCCTGTTCCCTGAGCCACTGAGTGAACTCCTCAGTGAGCACCGCCCACAGGCCTGGCCTGCAGGAGACTGGACCCGGTGGACTTGCCTGTGGCCAGAGTGTGACACCTGCCGCAGCCACCCCCTAGCCCACTGACCGCGCTCCTCTTTAGCTGCGGTCATTAACAGGAAACGTCACCCGCTCACTCGGCAAGCGCGGTGTTTTTGTTTAGTCAATAATTGCACCATCACATCAAAGGAAGGTTCCAAAGTTTTCCTTTTGAGATTCTTGTCAGTGTCTCAACAGTTTTCTCAGCTGTGAATCAAACAAGGCGACAAATTTTAGCAGAAGATTACAGCCATTTTCCCCTTTCTTCCTCAACGCTGTCATCTAGCAGCAGATTTCACAGTCGTCCGCTCTCTCCCATCTGCTCGTCCTGAGCGGCGCCAGCCCCTTGCATAGCTCTCCTTCGCGTTCGCCCCCTGGGCCCACAGCCGGTGGGGTGCGCACCCCGGGAGGAGACGAGCCGGAGGTGGGGAGGGCGTTTTCTCTTCCCCTGGTGGCTAGAGCCACGGGCTGCCCCACTCAGGGTGGGGCGGTCTCACTCCCCATTGCCTCCGCTTCAGGGTAGAGAACACGTGGCTGCCAGGTCCCCTCAGCATGCCAACCTGAGCCCCCAGCTAGGAGGGGTGTTATAAGCAGGAGGGGTAGATGGGTAGACGCATTTGGGAGGACCTTGGCCTGGCACCCTGAGCTGCGGAGGCCACCCTGCGTCCACCTGGCCTCCACCCAGCCTCCTCATCTCTGGGGCGCAGCTCTTGCTGGGGCGCAGCTCTTGCTGGTTCTTCCTTGGAGCAGGGACCTTGGTGTGTCCAGTGGTGGCTGGCACTCTGGTCTTTCTGTGGGAGGATCTTGAAGCTGTCCTGGCCTTGACTGTGACAACGACAAGGCTGTGCTTCCCGGACCACGCTCTGGAGCCCACATGTGCTCTGGGCACTCAGTGGGGTGCCTGCCTGGTACTGAGCCAAGAGCGCGCACTGCGGGAACAGGCAGTGCACCCCGCGGCCCCCTGGGGCCATGTCCATTCTCCTTCCTTCTGTTGGTCTTCAGGCTGGTTATGAAGAAGGAGGGTTCTGGGGTTGGGGCTGTTGGCTCTTCCTGTGCACAAGCCCATCCCAGAAACAGGAGCACCACACCCCACCCTTGGGAGCCCCGCTGTGCTTGGTGCAGAGCGATGGCCAGCAAGTGAGTGGGGAGGGCTGCTGAAGGACCACAGCCGGTCATCGAAGGAGAGGCCGAGCCCTGTCTTGGGATCCATCGGCTCTTACTTCACACGTTACATGTGTATGTAGGGGTTACTGGGCATTGAACCCAGAGGTGCTCTCCCTCTGAGCTGCACCCCCAGCCCTTTTATTTTTTTTATTTCAAACAGGGTCTCGCTAAATTACCCCACACTGGCCTTAAACCTGTGATCTTCCTGTCCCAGCCTCCCAGATACTGGGATTACAGGTATGTGTCTGTGTCTGGTTTCACCTATTTTCTTAACCAATTGATGATCCACCTTCTCAGCCAAGAGGAGCACAGTCTAGTTTAGGAAATGTTATACTCCCGTCACCCATTCAGTCAATAGACACATATCCAAAACCATGTGCCAGGCACAATTCTTGGCTCTGGCAGCGCAGCTCTGAACAAATACAGTGCCAGTCTCCCGGAACTGACTTCCTAATGGGGAGATAGCTAATAAAATAAGTGTTTAAATCGGGTATGGTGTTGGTGAATGCCTGTAATTCCCAGTATTTGGGAGGCTGAGATAGGAGGATCACAAGTTCAAGGCCAGCCTCAGCAATTTAGCAAGACCCTGTTTCAAAATAAGAAATAAAAATGGGCTGCAGGTGTAGCTCAGAAATAAGAGTGTCCCTGGGTTCATTCCCTAGTGCCAAATAAATAAATGTTTAAAACAAATTGTCCTAAGGAGAAGGGGCAGGGCAGTGCAGGGTGATGGACTGTCGTGTGCACCGGCTCCTTGCAGTAGGTCTCTGCTGGGCACTTGTCTTTATGGGACGCCTAGGTATCCTGTTGTTTCCCTGGCCCCCTCGCTGGAGAGTACAGGCTCTCAGCTGGACTGGCTGTCTCCTTCGTCTCCAGGGCTCCTGTGGGGGCTGCGGGGTCGCAGAAATGGGGCCTCCTTGCTCTGGGAAGGGCGGCGGCACAGGGAACGCGGTGTGGGGCATAGAACGGAGTCCGGGCCTCCCTGCCCAGCGTGTGTGCTGGCCGGCACCCCCTGCCTTCCAGCGCCTGTTCCGGCTCTGCCACATGTGAGGTGGCATGGTAGTCACGTGATCCTTAGACACCTGAGTGCTGATCCCCCTGGGCACCCAGAGAAGGGCCAGCTCAGCCCATGCTGGTCTGCACTCCTTGTATCCAGGGTGGGGCTGGGACCCCATGTACAGACTGCCTAGCACTCCCCACCCACAGCCTGTTGGAGGTCTCTGGAAGGTTTCAGTGGCAGGTGCCTCTGGTGAACACCAGGCCTGCGTGACCTTCATCTCCTAGCAGACACTCACCACTCCCCTCGTGTCACTCTACCAAGGAGCCTCACTCTGACCCAGTGGCACATGGCAGCAGGGAGGGTAGCACTGGGCCACCTCCTGAAAGTCCCCACCTGTCCCCTCCAGTGCCCTTTCCGCCTCCCCATGTTGTTTCTCTAGGGCTCTGCAATCTCTCAGCATCAGGTTAAAAAAAAAAAAAGAGTCCATTTGAGCCAGGCGCAGTGGCGTGTGCCTGTAACCCCAGTACTTGGGAGGCTGAGACAGGAGGATTGCAGGTTCAAGTCCAGTAGAGCCAGGTAACTTAGACAAACCCTGCTTCAAAAATAAAAAATAAAATAGGGCTGGGATATAGCTCTGAGGTACTGGGTTCAATCCCCAGTATCAAAAACAAAAAAGTTAGCCAGGTGTGGTGACACACACTTGTTAATCCCAGTACTTGGGAGGATGAGATGGGAGCAGGTACGCGGGGCACAGTTGGGCTGCCCGAAAAGATGGCCCAGACTTTGCATTGCAACCCCTGGTCGACCAGTGCCCATCAGCTCAGGCCTGTGGACTCACAGGAGGTTCTCAGAAAAAGCTGATGGAAGCCAGGCGTGGTGGCGCACGCTTGTAATCCCAGTACTTGGGAGGCTGAGACAGGAGAATCACAGGCTTGTGGCCAGCCTCAGCTACTTAGTGAGACCCTGTTTCAAAATAAAGAATAAAAAATAGGGCTGGGGTGTAGCTCAGAGGTAGAATGCCCCCAGGTTCAGTCCCCAGTTCCGCAAAAAAAAAGTCCACTTATAGAAATAGTTAATATGTGTACAAAACTTGACAAAGTACTTTGGCGTCCACAGTCCCATCAATGCTCAGTGCTCCTGAGAGTCTAGTCACCCCAGCCACCCAGATGTGGAGCTGAGGTTTGCTCAGGACCACGGCCAGCAGGCGGTCCCCTAGCTCACTCTGGCCCTGGCCACGGGCACTGCCCCTCCCGCTTAAGGCGGAGGCCAGGATTCAGGGACCCGCTGCCCCAGCAGTGGCCCAGCCCACTGGGCTCTCCCCCTCTGCAGCTGTGAGGAAAGCAGGATACAGCCAGTACTGGGTGCTAATGAGGACAAAGTCAGGGGTTTAGTCCCAGCCTGCACCTGGTGGCTTGGCACCGACCAAACCCAAGTGCCCAGCCAGACCAGCGCTGCAGTCAGCCACACTGTTTTGGGTGGGCTGGTGACCCTGGCCCAGGGACCAGGAGCCAGAGCCACGAGGGAGGGGTCAGCAGCTCCATCCCCAGCCCCGTCAGCACAGTCACACATGGACAGCTAGCTGGAAGCAAACATTCCCTGCTGCCTGGTCCGGACTTCTGGTGTCTCGCCCACTTCTTTTGATACCTATAGATTTTATAGGTTCATCCTTTTTTCCCAATTCATCAGATTTTGTTTGTTTTGGTACTAGAGATTGAACCTAGAGGCATTCTACCTCCAAGCTACATCCCCAACCCTATTTTATTTTTTATTTTGAAATAAGGTCTTACTTAGTTGCCGATGGTCTCGCTGAGTTGCTGAGGCTGGCCTCGAACCTGCGATTCGTCTGTCTCAGCCTCCAAAGTACTGGTATTATAGGTGTGTGCCACCATGCCTAGCTACAGTTTTAAATAAGGATCAGAAAAAGGATATTTTGAGTCTTGTGAAAATTACATGAATTTCTGATTTGCATTTCTGTGACTACAGCACGTCATCGGAATGGGGCCACACTCATTTCTGCTAGTGTGGGTCCTGGCTGCTTTCTGGTCACCGCCCTGAAATTGGGTTGTACAGACAGGTCATCTGCGAAGCCCATTCCGACTCCATGGGGAGCACTGGGCCAGGCCGTCCCGCACCCTGTCTGGTTCCTGTGCTCTGTGCAGTGAGGGAGGCCCACGTGTGTCTGGCTGCCAAGGTCCCAGAAGACAGGCCCTGGCATCTGCTGTCAGCTCAGGCTGGTGGATTTCACACACTTGGTTATCTCCCCAGACTGTTGAAATTGAATGAAATAACAATTCCTTCAACCCTGACAGTCTGTGACTCAGCTGGGGTTCCAGGAGTCTCTTCATCCTTTAGGGTTTTACAAGGTTCTCAGAAAACCCATAAAAAGCCACCAGATCCTCTCCTGTCATGGTCCCACGGCTCCCACCTCCCTCCTTCCTGCCATGGTTGCCTTCTTGCCCCAAACGGAGGCAGCCACAGAGCAATATTTGCAAACCCAGCTTTCTCCCTGCGGGTGGCTTATGTATTCCCGGTGTGCCCATGGCTCTCTGGCCCATGACAGCATTTCTGTCCCCGTGGGGACCTCAGGGCCAGCAGTTTGCTGAGTGAGGTGACAGCAGGATGTTTTATTCCGTGGGGTGGTGCCCAGGGATGGAATCTTGCTCTGCCTCCTCTGGGTACCTGCTCTTGGAAGGCACACACTGGGAGTTCTGGGTGGCTGGCCAAGGCCTGGCATGTTCTGGCCCACACTGAAGTGCGTGAGAGGCACAGCCCAGTCTAGGCCACACTGTCCTTCAGTGGAGGGCAGTGGTCCACAGCAGCTCCTGGGAGGCCGGGGCCCCTGTGCTCAGGCCACCCAACTTACTGGAGTGTCCTCCTAGCCCCTTTCCTGAGAGCATTCGACAGTTGGTCTGGACAGTGGATGTCATTTCCCGGGCTGCTTTGGAGGCAAGAGGGTTGTGCAGGCAGGAGGCAGCGGGTGGGCCGGCTGGGAGGTCAGGACAGGGAAGGCGTGTGGAAGCAGGGAGGAGGCTCGGTGTCTCACTCACAGAGGCAGGTGGCACACAGTCCCTGAGGGGTGGATTCCCAGGCCCAGTTGCACATGGCTCCTCGGGTGGAACATGTCCCGGGGCCACATGCACACACAGCCAGTGTCACCCCTGGCCCACAGTGCGCCTGAGGTGGGTTACAGGGCTGTCCTCAGCCTGGGTGGCAGTTCTCTGTGGGGCCCGGGTGATGTCACTGGGCCCAGAAGAGGATTTGACGCCTTTCTCCCTTCCTGGCTTGTGGCAGCCTCTGTCATCATTGGGAGCAGTGGCCCAGGGAAATGACAAGAGCATGGCTCCTCACCATGACTTCCGAGTCACCTCAGACCCTGCAGAGGTCCCGTGGCCCCCCCAGTCTTCTGTTTAGTGATCCTTGGGTGCCATTGCAGAGTGTTTCCACCACTTGCTGTCCCAGACACCATTCGGATGCTCTGCATCCTTCCCGGAGGCGCTCCTTGGCTTCAGCTGCAATCTCCTGGTGACTAGTGGAGCCTGTCCTTACACACACGAGTACTTGGGGTGCTTTGTCTGTTCATGTTTTTTTGCCCATTTTCCAGTGGAATCACAGTGTTCCCCATTTAGTTTTGAGCTCTGCTGGATGTCAGTGCTCCGTCAGGTGTGTGTATCTTAGATGCCGCCTTCCACTCTGAAGAGAAGTTCTTAAAGCTCACAAGTCCAAGATCACTCGTTCTTTCCTCTCCCGTTAGCACTTCTTGAACCTTGTTTAAGAAATCTCTGCCAAGTCGGGCGTGGTGGCGCACGCTTGTAATCCCAGTACTTTGGGAGGTAGAGTCCGGAGGATCCAGGTTCGCAGCCAGCCTCAGCTCTCTCTCTCTCTCTCTCTCTCTCTCTCTCCTTAGTGAGGCCCTCCACAACTTCGTGAGACCCAGTTTCAAAATAAAGTATAAAAAATAGGGCCGGGGGCATAGCGCGGAGGTAAAACGCCCCTGCGTTCAATCCCCGGTACCGCAAAAAAAAAAAAAAAAAGAAATCTCTGCCAGGTGAGGTGGCATATGCCTGTAATCCCAGCACTTGGGAAGCCGAGACAGGAGGATGACAGGTTCAAGGCCAGCCTCAGCAACTTGGCAAGACCCTCAGCAACTTAATGAGACCCTATTTCAAAATAAAAAATTTAAAAAAGGGCTGGGGGTGTAGCTCAGATCTAGAATGCCACTGGGTTCAATCCCCAGTACCAAAAATTTTTTTTCAAAAGGAAGGAGGGAAGGAGGAAGGAATCTGTCTCTACTCCACATCATGAAGTTGTTCTTTTATGTTTTCTTTGAAGCTTTCCTTTTTACACTGAGGTCTGTGATTCCTATGGAATTGGTGTTTGTATGTGGTGAGGTCCAGGCTACGTGGGCATCCAACCAACCTTGCTGTGGTGCCGCAGAGGCTCTATGACTGCGGTTATGACATTTGGCCATGCCTGGTAGGGTCAGTCCTTGTCCTCTCCTTTGGGATCTCCTGGCTGGTGCTAGACGTTGGCAGATAGACATGCTCCTGGGGACTAGCACTGGGCCCTGGTGTAAGGTCAGCGTGAACGCTCTTTACTGTATTCAGAGCATCTCTAAGTCCAGAGCCGCTCTCAATCACAGAGGTGTTCTGTTTTTTTTTTGTTGTTTTGTTGTTGTTGTTGTTATTGTTGTTGTTGTTGTTGTTTTTAAGTTGTGGGCACACTTCTTGAAAAAGACAGGGATGGATGAGAGGTTTCCCAGGGCCACTGTATGGGGTGGTAGGAACCCAGTCATGCATATTTGCATCCTGATTTTGTGTATGTCTATGTATCTGTGTGTGTGTGTGTGTGTGTGTGTGTGTGTGTGTGTATTATTAGAGATTGAGCCCAGAAACACTTTCCCTCTGAGCTACACCCCCAGTCTTATTTTATTTTTTGTTTTGAAACAGTGTCTCACTAAGTTACCGCAAGCTGGCCTGGAACCTGCAGTCCTCCTGTCTCAGCCTCCCAAGCACTGGGATTACAGGCATGCACCACCATGCCCAGCTTATTTTTTTTTATTTTGAGACAGGATCTCACCATGTTACTATGCACTGGCCTCGAGCCTGCTATACTGCCCCAGCCTCTGGAGTTGCTGGGATTCCAGAAGTGCAGCACCGCACCTGGTCATGATTTATTCTCAGACATTTCTTTGCGAAGGCTAAGCGGGTTCGTGTGCTGCAGGCCTACTCTGTCCCAGGAACTGTGCCAGCTGTTTTTCTTTTAGCTTTTTTTCTTTTGTGTGTGTGTGTGTGTGTGTGTGTGTGTGTGTGGTACCTGGGGATGGATCCCAGGGGCATTCTACCTCCAGGCTATACCCCCAGCCCTGTTTTATTCTTTATTTGGAAACAGGGTCTTGCTAAGTTGATGAGTGCCTCACTAAGTTGCTGAGACTGTCCTCGAACCTGTGATCCTCCTGTCTCAGCCTCCCAATATTGGGATTACAGGCATGCACCCATTTAAAAATGTACAATTCAGCTGGACGTGGTGGCACACGCTTGTAATCCCAGTACTTGGGATGTTGAGACTAGAGGATCCAGGTTCATGGCCAGCCTCAGCTACTTAGTGAGGCCCTCCGCAACTTAGTGAGACCCTGTTTCAAAATAAAAAGAATAGCCGGGCGTGGTGATGCATGCTTGTAATCCCAGTACTTTGGGAGGCGGAGACCGGAGGATCCGGGTTCGCGGTCAGCCTCAGTTCTCTCTCTCTCTCTCTCTCTCTCTCTCCCTATCTCTCTCTCTCTCCTTAGTGAGGCCCTCTACAACTTCGTGAGACCTGGTTTCAAAATAAAGTATAAAAAATAGGGTCGGGGGCGTAGCGCAGAGGTAGAATGCCCCTGCGTTCAATCCCCGGTACCGCAAAATAAATAAATAAATAAATAAATAAATAAATAAATAAATAAATAATAAAAAGAATAAAAAATAGGGCTGGGGGTGTAACCTAGAGGTAGAATGCCCTTAGGTTCAATCCCCGGTACTGCAAAAAAAAAAAAAAAAAAAGAACATGTACCAGCCACTGATAATTCCTCAGTTCTCACCATTGGTGCTTATGAGCCTCTTGTCTCTTCTCTCTTCATCCCCAAAACCTTCAGACCGAGGTGACCCTGTGCTGTGCTTGGTCCCACAGGGCGACTACGACCAGAGCAAAACCAAAGTGCTTCACCTGAGCCTGAACCCCACCAGCCTGGCCAAGCAGCGCCTGCGTGAGGACCGGGGCCAGCTGCAGGAGGAGTGCGAGCGGCTGCGGGGGCTCGTGCGTGCCCTGGAGAGAGGGGGCCCCATCCCCGCAGACCTGGAGGCCGCCGCCAGCCTGCCCTCGTCCAAGGAGGTGGCAGGTAGGCCCCCTCGCCAGGCCCCAGGCGTCCAGTGGGCAGGTCCACCCGAGCGTCCGTCACATGGGGGCAGCGCGGCTCCAGCCCTGGGCAGCCAGGCCATGCAGATGGAGCACACTGGCCCCCGTGACCCGCAGACACACCGCTTCCCTGCAGGGCTATACAAACAGGGTTTAGTCATCCACGGCTGTAGGCGGCAGGAAATAACTCAGGCGGCACTGGAGTAGGAAGCGGCTGAGATCTTTTCAGACCCCCTGAAACAAATTAATATCATTTATCAGTTTGTATGTGGCCCATTAATCATGAGTAAATCCAGTCCTCCACGAGAGCGGGGACCATCTTTCACGGGTCTAAGTACACTTCACGGAGCCCAGGGGGCCTTCTGCAGCAGAGGCTTGCGACGTCGGGATAGAGGGAGGCCAGCCACAAAGTCAGCGCCTCTCGCCACCCTCTCCAGTCTGTAACCCGGGGGAATAACCCTTGGAACTTGTGCTTGTCACCCTTGATGCGGCAAAGTGACGGCTAGTCTGTTCACACCAGGCCCGGGAGAGCCTCCCAGTCACCAAGTCCTGTCCCGCCATGTCCACTCTGCAGATGCAGAGAAATGGATATCCAGATGTGCAAAGGAGGGGGCCCAGGGAGCCCAGTGTCACCACACAGCCTGAATCCCTGGAGAGGCTGTGGGTCCCAAGGCACCCAGCAGCACTCTGGATTAACGGGTACCCCGTGCTAGTCTGCACAGGGTTCAGGGTGGCCTGGGAGGAGCATGCACCTTCCAGTCCTTCTGCAGCAGCCTGGAGCCTGGCCCTTCCATCCCCGCAGCTCTGGCGACTGGTGGCCACTCTTGTCGCCTCGCTCGGGGGGGTATTTGCAGGTTGGTGTACTGGGGTGGGAGCCGCTGTGGGGCTGCTGTTCTCTTGATATTTGCGCCTCATGTGTTTCTGAGTTGCTTTTCATCCTGCGAAGCCCTTTCCTACTTCGTTCGTGTATCTGTTATCCCGCGAAGGCGCTCATGTTCCCCCATGAGAGTCCCCCAGCTGGAAAGGGGGTGGCTGTCGTCTCACATCCCTCCTACAGTGTAGAGCCCCATCTGATGTGTCAGGGTGACTGCTCTCGTTCTCCTCGTCACTCTCTGTGTCTGTCTTCTGCTCCTAACCTTGTGCAGGAACCTGGAGACAGAGTCTGGGAACTGTGGTCCGTGGCCCTGCCCGTGTGATGGTGGAGTATCCATGCCGCAGGGCCTGGTACACAGAGGCCTCCACGTCTGGCTGGGTTATCAGTTGAGGGCCTTGGGAGCTGCAGGCCTGAGTTGGAGTGGCCATCTGTGCCTTTCCTAGCATCATGGCCTCCCATAGCTTCTGTGTCTCCACTGTCAAACTGAGGCTGTAATGGTGCTGCAGGAATACCGCCTCAATGCCTCCTAGAGAACCTGGTATACAATAGGCACTCAATAACTATTTATCACCTGTATTCTCGTTGTCCCTAATCTTGGTCCCAGGTCCTCGTGACTGTCTCTGAGACCCCCCCCCCAGCCTCTGGCAGGTCCCCAGTTTATCAGCATCCTCTGTGAAACAGAGGCTTCATGTACCACCATGGGGTTCAGCTGCAAGCTGTGCAGGATGGAAGGCCCGTCTCTCAGCACCTGAGAGGGTCACATCTGTGTGCATGGCTGCTCTCCCCATGACCTCGTATTTGGCTTGTGCATGCAGTGCGCACCCCCATGAGCACACTCCCCTTCACACATCACCCAGCCTCTCTAATCTCAGGTTCTTAGAATTGACGTTTGGGTGGGATCTCTCTGCAGGAACTCATGTGGACCCTTTTTAAATCCCATACCATTTTCTGTGGGTCAGAGCATCAAGACCCACTAAGAAATGTGCCAGGCCAGGTGTGGTGGTGCATTCCAATAACCCCAGTACTTGGGAGGCTGAGACAGGAGGATCAGAGGTTCGAGGCCAGCCCAAGCAACTTAGTGAGAAAACTCTGAGCAACTTAGTGAGACCCTGTTTTTTGTTGTTGTTGTTTTTATTTTAATTTTTTTTTTTTTTTGCAGTACTGGGGATTGAACCCAGAGGCATTCTACCTCCAAGCTACACCCCCAGCCCTATTTTTTATTCTTTAATTTGAAGCAGGGTCTCACTAAGTTGCAGAGGGCCTCACTAAGTAGTTGAGGCTGGCCGCGAACCCAGATCCTCCGATCTCAGCCTCCCAAGTACTGGAATTTCAAGCATGCACCAGCACACCTGGCTTTGAGACCCTCTTTTAAAATAAAAATAAAAAAGGGCTGGGAGTGTAGCTCAGAGATAGAAGCCCCTGGTTTCAATCCCTAGTACAAAAAAAAAAAAAGGTGGGCTCTATGACACCCTTGGGGGATTCTGAGAGCACCCCACACACAACAAAGCTGACCTTAGAGAATAAGTCAAGTCCAAGGTTGCCTGGAATCTGGAAGGTGAGGGTGAGAGAGGCCCAGGCCAGGCATGGCAGCCTGCTGGGAGCTTGGGTGGAGCACCTGGGCCCAGGGGGCTGACTGGACTCCAGTATGTGCTGTGTCCCCCCAGACCCCTGAGGTCATAGCATGGGTAGTTGGTTTTTGTTTTATTTGATGTAAGGTTCTCTCTCTCTCTCTCTCTCTCTCTCTCTCACACACACACACACACACACACACACACACAGAATGCAAAAGCAGTCTTTGAAATCTGGAAAAATAGGGCCTGAGCAGTTGATGACCAGGCAGACTCAGAAAGGAAGATTCTAAACCAGTGTGTGAAGCAGGAGCCATCCTGCTCACACAGCGAGACTCCCAGAGGGCCAGGAAGGAACGGCAAGAGACGGCACTAAGGAGGGGTGGCTGGCTGCAATGAGAAGGTTTAGGACGCTTGCTTAAGAGTTGTTTTGTTTGGTTTGTTTTTTTTTGGGGGGGGTACTGGGGATTGAACACAGGGTCATGTTCTAGCTCCAAGGTGCTACACCCCTAGCCGTTTTCATTTTGTAAAAAGGACTAAGTTGCTGAGGTTGGCCTCACACCTGTGATCCTCCTGTCTCAGCCTCCCAAGTACTGGGATGATACAGGCATGAGCCACCATGCCTGGCTAAATTAAAATCTTAACAGAAGATTTTTAAGATAAAATTGAGAAAGCTTATCTGAAAATAGAACAAAAAGACAGTGGGATGGAGAAAAGGGGAGAAGATGCAGGTCCAGAGGAAAGGCCAGGTCATGCAGGGGACGTAAATGGGGCACTGAAGGACATTTCCCAGAGAGAAAGGAGCTGCCCCCACAGCACAGTAGGAGATGCTCAGAGGTCCTTCGCAGGGGTGCAGGCAGGCCCTCAAATGCACACCGCCATGGCCCTATAGCACAATGGGATGGAATTTCCCTCCCATGTATCCTTCTCCAGAAGCTAGTTGAGGATGCACCCCAGTAAAATGAGGGAGTAAACCACAAAAGAAGATATGGAACCCTGGAAGCAGGAGGAAGGTCCTAGGACATGAAGACTTAGAGGCGAGAAGCAACTGGTCAGAGGAGATGCGGACCAGAGTCTGGCACAGCCATGTGCCGGGTGTGGGCTGCTGTAAACATTGGTCCCCTGGTCCCGGGCTGCCGCCTCCCCGCCCCCAGTGGCAAATGCATTTATCATGTTTGTGTTTTCTGCCCCACAGAAAAGATCAGAAAGCTCTGGTGTAGACAACTAGCAAAGAGGCACTGAGTTAGTAGTGAGTACATAAGAAACTGCGCAAGTGGAAAACCTAGACAATTGTGAGCTCCAGGAATAGCAAAATTCTGTGCAAGAAACAAAAAGTAATCCTAGTTTTCTATGTGGCCCAGCTCTGACCAGCATTTATACCATCATCAGAGAACTGAGGCCTGATTTGAGCAGAACCCTGAGCCAGGATGTTGGTGGGACAGAGCCAGAGGATGTACACAGAGAGGGGCGAAGGGGAAGAAAAGCTGAATGAAGCCTGTTTTCCTGGCTGGAAGGTGACAGGCAACGCCGGGGCTGTCAGATCCACAGAGGCAATTGAAGCGTGCTTTGAGAGGATGGAGAGATGTTTAGTACCAGCTCAAGTGGCTGGAAGAGGTGGAAGCCGAGGTCTTAGGGGAAAGTCAGGGGGGAGGTATGGGAGACAGCTGCTCCCTGACAAGTCTCCTGGCTTTACTAGAATCTCTAAAGTGTGAGTTTTGTATAAAAACAAAGTCTAAAGTTGAAAAAGAATATAGCCGAAGGCAAGTCATAGAAGTCTGGTGACAGGCGCCCCTCAGTCTCTGAGGGTGTCGCGGGCACCAGCAAGGTGTCTGAGAGTGAGACGTTGGCTGTACCCAGTACCGGTGGATAGTGGGAGGAGTCAGCCTGGACTTCCTTCTTGGGGACACCAGGCTGGCAGAGCTGCCACCCAGCTGGGTGGTGCCTAGGAGGATGTCCAAGGGACATGCTCAGTTGTTTGGGCCAGGTCAGCTCCTCAGGTTACTCAGGGGCTCTTGGCCGGAAACAGAAATGTGTCCCAGAGAGTGAAGGAGGACAGTTCCTGACATGGCGAGGGGGTCCCCTGTGCAAGGCCTTGCCTGGCTCCCGGCTCCTGGCAGAATCCCCCCACCTCCATCCCATTGGTCCTTATGGCCACTCTGCCCACCTGGATCTGTGTCTGCGTGCAGGCGAGGAAGCTGGGGCACAGAAGATGAAGTCACAGGCCGAGGCCCAGAGGTCCCATCCAGCCTCCGACCAGCCCCGGGTGGCCTTGTTCTGCTGCTCGTGGCCCCACCGCTGCCCCATGGCAGCCTCTCTCCATCAGAGTGTCCAGCACCTCGTCCTGGCTCCCACGCAGCGGGTGGGCGGACAGTCGGATGGATTGCTGGCCTCTGCGGAGGCTGAGTCTGTTTAATTCTGCCTCTCCCAGCTTTGAGTTGTGGGCACAGTTGGACCCAGCAGCACTCCCAGGTCCCCGCTCTTCCCATGTTTGGGCTTCAGAGCACAAGCCAGGGGGTCGGAAGGCATCAGGCTTGTTGCTGCCAACAGACCCAGGTTGGTAGAGAGTCTCAGCCTGCTCTGGAGAAAAGCAGAGAGTGATGTGCACGGCAGAGGTGCTCACCATCTTCCCTCTCACTCAGGCAGACACCCCTGTATGGCCCCCGTTTTATGTTTGTCAGGAGTTCCCTAGGGTTTACTGTGGTCTGGGTGTGGCCCAGGGGGCAGGAGAGGACACAGATTCAAGTGTGCCCTGTCCTTGGGGTACCTGGGCAACTGTCCTGAAGGTCAGACAGGAAAGCCCTGGGGTGACTTCCTGTCTTCTCCAGCAGAAATCACTAGGTGGCCCAGACCAGGGCATAGCCCTGTCACCAGGAACCCAGCCCCCAGCCCCCCCAAGCTGCCGACTGGTTCCCTGCTTGCCCCAGCCATATCCAGGCTGTGCTGGGGAGGTTATTAATTGCCATTTGATTAGGTGATGAATTAATATTAAAACAATCTAGTCTTGTCAAGACAACACATTGAAGGTGAACAAATTTGTCACTGCCTGACTGTGTGGGCACAGTGGATCTCAGGGGTGTCTCTGGGGAGGGGGATGAGCTCCCCTCCCCTCTATGCAGCTCCCCTCCCTGCAGCCCCCGTACTGCCCCAGGGAAGAGGGCACCCTCAGGGGGCCCAGCTGGGAGCTCACTCTTCAGTGCTGGCCCCATTCCCTCCTGGGCCGCCCCCTCTCAGACTGTGACCCATCTGCTTCCCATTCCTGTGGCCCTGGCTGTGGAGGCCACCCCAGCTAGAGTGGCAGAGAAGGGCCAGATGTGCCCGATGCTCTCAGTACCAGAAATCAGGGCAGCAGCTCTCACTTGGCGCAGGCCTGTCCCCGGTCACTGTCCGCTATGCCCCCTGGGGCAAGGCCAC
This sequence comes from Glis glis, assembly GCA_004027185.1. Lineage (NCBI taxonomy): Eukaryota > Metazoa > Chordata > Mammalia > Rodentia > Gliridae > Glis > Glis glis. Next base: position 30,378 of record PVJS01002205.1, read on the forward strand.
CACCTCCAGGTCTGCTCATACGCAAATGCTAGTGCGCGGATGCAAGTTGGGCAGATGGGGTGGGGCTTCATCACTGGAGGCCCCAGGGAGATGGGGTGCAGGCTTCCTCACTAGTGGTCCTGCACAACTGCTCCTGGTGCTCTGTGTCCTGCTCTAAGGAGGTGGCCACTACTGTGCTCTGAGACCCAGCCCCTGCACCCCAGTGCTGCAGGTCCCCAGGGTGGCACCAGCTGAGTAGGCAGGTCCCAGGCAGCCCCAGCAGAGCAGCGAGGCTTCTCTGCTGGCCATGGAATTCCTGGCTAGCAGTTCTTTTCCCTTAGTCCCTTAAAAATCAACACTCTCTGCTCGACCTCTGGCCTCCCTGGTTTCTGATGAGTAAATTGTAGTCACTGACAATTTACCTCTGTGTGACAGGCAGAGATTTCTAGACACTGACCATATAGTGGTATTTCTTCTTCTCCTTCTCCTTCTCCTTCTTTTTCTTCTTCATGGAACCCAGGGGCATTCTACCTCCAAGGTACACCTCCAGCCCTTTTTTAATTTTTTATTTCAAAACAGGGTTTCACTAAGTTGATCCCACAGTGATATTTCTAAGTCCAAAGTCATGGATGGGAAAGATGTGTCAGGCTCAGTGGCACACACCTATAATCCCAGTGACTTGGGAGGCTGAGGCAGGAGGATTGCAAGTTTGAGGACATCCTGAGCAACTTAGTGAGACCCTTTTTCAAAATTTAAAAAGGGCTGGGGTGTAGCTCAGTGGTAGAGCACCCCTGGGTTCAATCCCCAGTCCGGGGGGGGGGGGTCAGAAAGCTGTGTCCTGTGTAATCAAATCTGGTCGGTTCCATTATGTCAGTGTAACTATATGATGGCTATATAACAAAGGGACCCAGACGGGGACATGGTGTATTTGTGTCAGTGTTACTTCTCAGTGGACTATGAAAAGTGAAGTGTGTTTTCTAACACTGGCTTCTAGAACATCTGTGAATCTTGCTTGATGAAATGACAACAGCTCCATCGTCTTTGTCTTCTGCCTGGTGGTCATGTTTTTCTTAGCGTGTCTGTATTTTCCTGGATCCACACATGTGGCTTAATTCTGGGTTGTATTCTGAGCATTTTGAATGTCCTGTTAGACTATTCGCGGTCATTCTAAGCTCCAGGAAGAACGTTGGTTTCTGCTGGTCGTAGTGGGCGCCCAGGCTCCTGGTCTTTGCCATACTCAGGACTTCTAATGCTGTGCTCTGGGTGGGCCAGTTTGGGTCCTGGGAAGTGAGCTAGCCCAATGTCCAGTTCCAGAGCCCTTGGTGTTCCATTTGGGTCTGACCCCACGTGCCCAGCTCAGGGAAGTCCCCTGGACTCCCAGTCACTCCCTTCACAGGCTTCTGCTTGCCCTACTGTGTGCACAGTCCCCCATTTATGACAGCGCTCATGGCTAGCTCCAGCCATCGAGCCAAGAAGGAAATCGGAGGGATTCATCCCCCCTCTCTGTAGGGGCTTCAGGCATCTGGCCAGCAGCATCTCAGGATTGCCAGGATACTGGCAAAGAAAGAAGAAAAAAGAATGAAGTTTTCCCTGTTGCTTCTCAGGCCAGAAAGTGAGGGCTGCCCTTGACACCTGTCTGCACCCTGCTCTCTCCAGGCTTCTGGTACCTCTGTGTCCAGGCCTGGTGGAGCCAGAGGCAGTCCGACGGCAGCAACAAACTCCTCAGCTCAGCACAAGCATGTTACTAGACTGAACCCGTGATTTAAAAGCTTGCAAAAAAAAAAAAAAGTCGCTAGGCCTGGATGGCTCAACGAATTCTGTGAAACACCTGAAGAACAGCAATCCCAAACAGCTCTTTAAGAAAATAGGAGTTGGGTGTGGTGTGAACGCCTGTTATCCCAGTACTTGAGTGGCTGAGACAGAAGGATTGCAAGTTCGAGGCCAACCTCAGCAACTTAGCAAGAGCCTCAACAAATTAGTAGCACCCTGTTTCAAAATAAAAGATAAAATAGGGCTGGAGGTGTAGCTCTGAGGTTGAATGCCCCTGGGTTCAATCCCCAGTATCAAATAAATAAATAGAAAAATAAGAGAGGGAGGCTTCCCAACACATTTAAGGAAGCAGCTGTTCACCTTGATTTTATTTTTTATCTTTTTTTTTTTTGCGGTACTGAGTATTGAACCCAGGGTCATTCTACCTCCGAGCTACACCCCAGCCCTATTTTTTTTTTTTGTATTTATTTTGAAACAGGGTCTCACTAAGTTGCGGAGGGCCTCACTAAGTAGCTGAGGCTGGCCGCAAACCCGAATCTTCCGTCTCAGCCTCCCAAGTACTGGGATTACAAGCATGCACCACCACACCCAGCTCATCTGAATTTTAAAGCAGATGATCAGACTAAAAAAGAGAACAACATGAGTTTATTTGTTTATTCCAGGAACCCAAGGCTAGTTTAGTGTTAAGCATCAATTGATTTTTTTTGAGGAGGTGGTATTGGGGATTGAACTCAGGGTCATTCTATCTCCAAGTTACACCCTCAGCCCTTTTTATATTTTATTTTGAAACAGAGTACTGATAATTTGCGGAAACTGGCCTGGAACCTGTAATCCTCATGCCTCCCAAGTACTGGAATGACAGGTGTGGGGCACTGTGCCCAGCTTAGTAGATATAATCTGAAAAAGAAAATCACCAGATCAGTGGATGTAGTAAAAGCATTTGTCAAAATCCAGCACCCATTTGCGACAGAAACTCAACAAACTAGGAAAAGATGAGAGACCCACATCTACCTTTAACTGATGGTGCAAAACAGGGAAAGCTTTCCCCACATCCAAAGCAAGGTAAAGACAAGCTGGGTGGGTGCCATGGCACACGCCTGTAATTCCAGTACTTGGGAGGCCGGGACAGGAAAATCACAGGTTCAAGGCCAGCCTCAGCAACTTAGTGAGACCCTGTTTCAAAACAAAAAATAAAAAGGGCTGAGGGTGTAGCTCAGAAATAGAATGACCCTGGGTTCAATCCCCAGTGCCAAACCAAACCAAACTAAACAAAAATCCCAGCACCATTTCTGTTCACTGCCCTCCAAATGGAATCCATAGGTGCAAATCTAACAGCACTGTGCTGACAGCTACAAAATGCCGCTGCTGGAGACCAGAGGTGTAAATGGACCAAGAGCCACGCTGTGCTCCCAGGTTAGAAGGCTCTGCTCAGCAGACACCAGCTCTGCTCCAGCTGAGCTGCAGGTCCTGTGCAGATGGGAGCGGGCTGGCTGGCATGCACGTCAGGTTCCCTCCTCAGCAGGCCTCAGCCTTTCCCATCGGGACCTGCAGCCGGCTGTCACTAGTCTCCCCAGGGTTCATGGCAGAAGACAACATTGGACTTGCGATCTTCATCTTTCCCAGAACTGGAACCCCACGTCTCCACAGCATCATCGCCCACAGAAGCCCCACTGTGAGAAGATGCACACCAGAGTGCATCGCAGGGCGGGGTCCCACTCATCAGGAAAACAGACTGCTGACACCCAGCCATGCAGGGTGGCAGCTTGGGCGGCGTGCTGCAAGACAGGCACTGCGCTGCAGGAGTCTGTGGCTCTAACATGCGGGAAGGGGCGGAAGTGGAAGTTCAGGGGACAAACTGGTTGTCTGGCCATGGGGCCATGGCATGCCACAGAGCTGGGATAGAGAATTGTTCTTCACGGTGATGGGCCTGTTCCGAATCTTGATTTGGCCCATTACACACATCTATGCCCGTGTTAGCCCTTACAGAGATGTTCGCCCAAAGTGTCATTTTTCTGCATATTTTTTTTTTTATGTGCGTGTGTGTGGTACTGGGGATTGAATCCAGGGGCATTCTACCTCTGAGCTACACCTCCAGCCTTATTCTATTTTTTATTTTGAAACAGGGTCTTGCTAAATTGCTGGGGCTGGTCTTAAATCTGTGATCTTCCTCCCTCAGCCTCCCAACTACTGGGATTACAGGCATGTGCCACCACACCCAGCTTTCTGAATAATTTTTCTAAATAATTAAAACAACATCTCATTTGAATGTGCATTTCTTTGATTACTCATAAGGAAGACTTTTTACTTCTTGTTGAAATCGCCTCATAGTACCAGGCACAGTGGCACACTCCTGTAATCCCAGTACTTGGGAAGCTGAGAAAGGAAGATCATAGGTTCCAGGCTACCACACAATGACTTAGCGAGACCCTGTTTCAAAATAAAAAATAAAAATGGTTGAATATCCCTGGGTTCAATCCCCAGTACCACAAAAAAATTAAAAATTATCTCATCACTGGGTGTAGTGGCATGCAACTGTAGTCCCAGCACTTGGAAGCTAAGGCAGAGGATTGCTTGAGCCCCAGAGTTTAAGACCAGACTGGACAATGTAATTCTTTCCTAGATTATATCAAAAAGATGAAGAATTACCTCATTATAACCACTGTGTCTTTATCTCTTTGTATAGAAGCTCAACTTTTAGGATTTTTTAAATGATTATTTTGTGTAAAAAGTTTAAAAAAATTTAGTCCCATCTATTAATTTTGTTACTTTTAAACATAGAAAGTTCTTTAGTAATTTGATAAATAATTCTGTTTTCTTCTGGACTTTTTTGGCTTATTTTTTATATTGAAAGGTTTTATTGTTGGTGGTGGTTTTTGTGGTACTGGGAATTGAACCCTGGAGCTTTCTACCTCTGAGCTACACCCCCAGCCCTATTTTACTTTTTATTTTGAAACATGGTCTCACTAATTTGCTGAGGGTCTCACTAAATTGCTGAGGCTGGCCTGGAACCTGCGATTCTTCTGTCTCAGCCTTCTAAGTATTGGGATTACAGGTGTGCACCACTGTGTCCTGTTTTTATATTTAAAGATTTAATCTTCTTGAAACTTACATCAATATGTGGTATAAGATCATCTTCTAAATTTGTCTCTGTCCATATCACTAAACAATTGCCCTGGTACCATTTATTTTATTTATTTATTTATTTATTTATTTATTTATTTATTTATTGTGGTACTGGGTGTTGAACCCAGGGGCGTTCTACCTCCGAGCTACACCCCAGGCCCTGTTTTTTATCCTTTATTTTGAAACCGGGTCTCACGAAGTTGTGGAGGGCCTCACTAAGTAGCTGAGGCTGGCCGCAAACCCGGATCCTCCGGTCTCAGCCTCCCAAGTACTGGGGTTACAAGCGTGTGCCACCACGCCCAGCCCCTGGTACCATTTATGAGATGGTCCTTCTTTGCCCATAAACTTAACAATGTATCTGTTTTGTACTTATTAAGTTCTTTTTCTTTTCTTTTTTTTTTTTGGTACTAGGGATTGAACCCAGGGTGTTGCGCATGCAAAGCAAGCACTTTACCACTTATACATAATAGGTTCTATATTCAAATTTGGGGGAGGGGGTATTTCATTTATCTGTATATTTTCAGAAAATGATGACTTTAAGCCAGGCACAGTGGTGCACACCCATACTTGGGAAGCTGAGACAGGAGGATCACAGGTTTGAGTCCACTCGGCAACTTAGCAAGACCCTCAGTAAGCTAGCGAAACCCTGTTTCAATATAAAAAATAAAAAGGGCTGAGGGTATAGCTCAGAAGTGGAATGCTGCTAGGTTCAATCCCCAGTACCAACAAAAAAAAAAAAAAGAGGAGGAGGAGGGAGGAGGAAGAAGGGATGGAGGAGGGGGGAGGAGAAGGGGGGCTGTCATGTCCTTCGTCCACTGCCTGGCTTCAGAAGTCCTAAGGGCCTATGAGTTTGGGGTTCAGGCAGCAGGTGTTCCTGAGGGCCCAGGCTCCACATTTGCCTCACTGTGTGACCTTGTACCTGTCTCCAGTACCTGATCTTGGTCCCCACCGCTCTCACATGAGGCTGAGCTTCATACCCTGGGACGTTATAATGCCTGACTTTTGAGCCTGGCACTATATGGTCCCATGATGGTGACCACGATGGCTGCTTGGTTGCCTGGACCTGCTCAGCAGCCTGTCTGGGACAAGTTGGGCTGGACTCATGGGCAGACAAACAGAAATGACTCCACAGCGAGCCTTCTTTCTAGCCACAATGACCAACCACGTGAGTTTAAGGATCTGCCTTCAGTGGTGGGAGCCCAGACCCTATGCCAAGAAACAGGGCAGACTGAGAAGCCCCTGCAAACCAAGGAACTCCTGGCTCTAGTACTGTGGCCTGGGAGCCTCTGAGGCTGAGCCGGTGGCCCGAGGTCAGGGGCTTGGATAGAACTGACACCCACCACTTAACCACTAGTGACCTGGCAGGACACTTGCCTCTGGGGGGCCTCAGCTTCCCCTCCCTGATGTGGATGGTGAGCCCAGGCCCCTGGGCCAGTGCTGAGATCTGGTCAGGAGCCGAGGAGACAGATGAGCTTTGTGCAGACTCCCCAGCACGAGGGATGGGAGCAGGTTGTCATCCTGGCTGAGGCATGGGCACACACCCCGCTAGCAAAAGCTGTCAGGAGGGATGCACCTTTATCAACACCGCATCTTCTCCAGAGCCTGAGGTGGCCAGAGATGGCCTAGTGCTCACAGGTTATTCTTCCTCAGGTGATGGAAGTGAAGGGCAGCAGTATCCGCCTGGTGCACAACCAGAGCCACAAAGAAATCTGGGAACTTAGCCACCAGCCTTGCAGGAAGCACTTCGGGACAGCGGCAGGCACCTCCCACTCTGTACCTCTGCTTCTCTGGCCGGCTTTGCCTCCCCACCACCACCACCACCTGCAAGCAGGCACCACTGCATCTGGGCCCAGCAAGGGCCTTGAGTTCCCAGGACAGTGCGGAGAGGGACCCTGAACTGCCAGCCCCTGGGATGTGTGGGGTTGAAGGAATGGTTCTGAGAGGTGGATCTAGAACTGGTTCCAAAGCCCCCACGGTAGTCAGCAAAGCTGGGGGTGGGGAGGGACTGCTGCCAGGGCTGGTTCGGGACAGAGGTGCAGCTCCAGCAAGTGGCAAGGCGCTGCGGGCATCTTGGCTTATCCCAGTCACATAACCTATGAGTGTGCCATCTGCAGGGATGGCGGCCCTGGCTGTAGGGTGGGTCAGAGGAGAAGGGGCTGGTCTGCAAGGGGAGGCAGGCAGCATCCCTGCTGGGTTTCCTGGAAGTGGTCGGCCTGTCTGCCACCTCCAGAGTGCATTCCATCCATGTCTCCATAGCTCCAGGCTCTGTTGTACCCGAAGGCTCCTATTCCTCATGCTCCTCTTTCAGAACAAGGGCAGCCCTACCTCTGTCCCCCAGACCTCCCCTTGAGCCTTGGGACAACCTGCTAGCCAACTCCCACCATGTCTGTCCCCACGACACTGTGTCTCCTCCCCAGTCACCTTCCTGTGTTGCTTCCTGCTTCATTTGAACCGACACACTGAGGCTTCTAGCCCTCCTAGTTCTGGGGCGTGTTTGAGTTTGAGCCCCATGTTTTGTGTGTTCTGAATCCCTGCAGCAGAGATCAGAACCTGCCTGCCCCCTGTGACCCACGTGGGGTCTGCATCAAAAGGTGTCCGTGGGCCTCGAGTAACCAGTACTTCGCGCACACAGCGGGAGAGAGCAGGCTGTCTCTCTGTGGCTCGTTTTCCTTTTCTTCCTGGCATGTCTGTAAACTTCGCTGGGTAACTTGCGCCAAGTACCCAATTAGGGATTTCTGTACAATTTCACTTAATCATTAATTGAAGTGGGAGCTCTTTAGTGCCTGACAGTGATCAAGTGTTTGCCCTGGAACCCCTGGCCAGGATGGAGGGCAGCAGCCAGGGACCTTCCTGCTGTCAGATGCCGAAGAGTCCAGGCCAGCTGGGGAGGTAGAGGCACAGCCGGAAGCTCCCCGTGGTGTAGAGGGGGCGGTGGCCCTTCAGCTCGGGTTTGTGGGGAGGGAGAGGTGCCTGGCTGTGCTTACCTCTGGAGGGGGTAGCCAGCCCCACCTGTGTGCTGTGCTGTCATGAAGCCCAGGCGAGCGATTAGCCTGCATCTTCCCTGGCCGTGTCATGGTTGTCTGTACCCCACACGGCAGGGCAGCTAAAACTGGAGGAGCCCCGCCATGGAGGTGGCTGGCAGACCACCAGTAACCCTCCTCTTGGAAGCCCATGTTGACTCACACAGCCCTCTCTGCCCAGCTCACGTTCCTGGGCATGGCCTCATCCCAGGAGACCGGAGATGGTACAGTGGAAGGTTTCCACCATGACCAGGGTTGTTGGCAGCAAAGGGTGAGGGCGCCTAGTCAGACAACTGGCCCCTTGAGACACTACAGAGACAAAAGGGCATGGGACCGCTGCCTCTCCTCTGAGGGAGGCCATGGGCATCCCCGTCCCGGAGAGCCAGGGGGACCACAGAAGTGAGAAAGTTGGCATGGTGGCGGTGATGAGGTGTCTGTGACAGGTGACAGTCCTCCACCGACCTTGGCACTGCCCCACCTGGTTCTTGCTGGTTTGGGGGTTCAGCGCGTGTCTCCTGTGGTGAGTGGGTGACACTCAGGGGTTCACTGAGTGGAGCTTTGGGTGAGCATTTCACATGTCACCCGACAGGCCCCAACCCTACCTTAAGGATCTTTATTCTCCAATTTATGGGCAAGGAAAGGGAGCCCTTGAAAGGTGACGTAATGTACTGCCTGGAGGGGTGAGATCTGAATCCAGTGTCCCTGGGCACCTCCCGTTCCCCTCCAAGGTCGCTGTGGTCGGGGGCAGCTTAGGTGTCCCCTCCCCCTCAGGTTCCCCTTGCCATCGGGTTGTTCTCATGGGCTCTCCCCACTTTTGAGCGAAGGTCTGCTTCCTGCAGCGTCCTCCAGCCTTCCTGGCTCTGCCTCACAGCCCGTGAGCAAAGCGCTCGCTTCTGTGTGGTGCCCTCCGAGGCTAGGGTGGGTCCACTGGGGTGTGCTTCCATCCGGCCCGGGCCTGTGCTGGGGCATCCATTGGAGCCACCCAGACCTCCCAGCGTGAGATGTCGCCCCAGATACCTCCTGTGCCAGGCCAAGCCACTCAGAGAGCAGGGGACATGAAGGCAAAGTCTAGACGGCTGGCCCTGAAGTGACAGGGCCCAGTCCTGGCTCAGGGTCAACTTGGGGTCCTTGGGTGATGGGGACCAGTCCTGACTCAGAGGGTCAAAGTGATGTCCTGAGATAATGGGGTCCAGTCCCAACTCACAGGGTTGACCTGCGGTCCTGAGGTGATAGGGCCCAGTCCTGACAGAGTGTACATGGGACCCTGGAGTAAGGTTGTCCAACTCTGCTTGACACCTCCATTTGGGTGTCTCTTCTGCATTATAGAGTTACTGTGTTTAAAAACAACTCTGGCCAGGCGTGGTGGCACACACCTGTAATCCCAGTACTTGGGAGGCTGAGAAAGAAGGATCAAGGCCAGCCTCAGCAACTTAGCAAGACCTTGTTTCAAAATAAAAAGGGCTTGGTAACTTTAAAAAAAAAAGCAAAGAAAAAAACCCCTGAACTCTCAGTTTTCAGCTGTTTTAGGTGCATAATGCAATGGTTATTGGTAAATCTCCAAGGCGTAGGTGCAGCCAGCCTATGATCTTACTTTAGAACATCTCCAGCTGGGCGTGGTGGCGCACGCTTGTAATCCCAGTACTTGGGAGGCTGAGACCGGAGGATTGGGGTTCACGGCCAGCCTCAGCTACTTATTGAGGCCCTCCACAACTTCATGAGACCCGGTTTCAAAATAAAGTATAAAAAATAGGGCCGGGGGTGTAGCCTGGAGGTAGAATGCCCCTGGGTTCAATCCCCGGTACCGCAAAAAAAAAAAAAAGAACATCTCCAGCCACCGGGCCCGTTGGCAGTCAGTCTCTGTTCCCACTCACAGCCCCAGGCAGTCACTAATCTTTCATCTTCATTGATTTGCCTTTTCTGAACATTTCATATGAGTAGAATCTTACAATATATGGGCCTTTGTTCAGGTTTCTTGTGCCGAGCATAATGTCTTCAAGGTTCAGCCGTATCATAACACGTGTCAATGCTCATTTCCTCGTGGGGCCGAGGAAATATCCCGCTGAATGGATGGGCAACATGTCGTCTATCTATTTGTTGACTGGTGCACATTTGGGTGACTTTGACTTCCTGCTCTTCTGGCTGGTGCTGCTGAGGACATTTGGACACAAGTGTGTGTGGACAGAGGCCTTCATGTCTCCTGGGGAGGCGTGGGATTTCTGAGTTATATGCTAAGTTTATGCTTATCTTTTTAAGAAACTGCCTAATTGCTTCCCAAAGTGGCCACACCATCTTAACATTTCCCGTAGGAGGGTTCCCGAGGCTTCACGTCCTACCTCACATTTGTCTTTATCTGTCTGTTTGATTGTAGCTGTTCTAATGGGCGCAAAGTGGTATCTTATTGTGCTTGCGTTTCCCTAATGACTAATGATGTTGAGCACGTTTTTATTGCTTATTAGCTATTCATATATCTTCTTCAGTGAAATGTCTGCTTAAATCTTTGCCCAGTTTTTAATTGGATTGTTTGTCTTCTAATCATTTTCTTAATGCTTTCTTTTGATAAGCAACATTTTTATTTTTGATGAAGTATAATTTATCAGCTTTTCCTTCTGTGGTTGGTACTTTGTCCTAAGAAATCTTTGCTTACCCCAGCATAGCAGTAGCCCATGTTTGTTTGTTTGTTTTTCCAGAAGGCTTCTTGTTCAGATTGCCATGCCCATCAAACTAATTTTGGATGTGGCAAAAAGATGGAGTCACAAGCTGAGCATGGTGGCACATGCCTGTAATAGCAGTACTTGGGAGGCTGAGATAGGAGGATCACAGTTTCAAGGACAAACTCAGCAACTTAGAGAGACTTAGTAATCTAGTGAGACCCTATGTCAAAACAAAAAATTAAAAAGGGCTGTGGGTATAGCTCAGAGGTAGAATGCCCCTGGCTTGGTTTCATTTCCCTCCTCTAAGGCGTTCCATTATTATAGCATCTTTTGTTGAAAGGCTTGCCTTTCTACCACTCAAGTGCTGTGCCTTCTTTTTTGAAAGCCTATGGTGTAAGTTTTGTTGTAGATTCTTTGTTCTGTTCTGGTGATCTGTTTGCTCATCTCAACACCAGTTCCATCCAGTCTTGACAGTTAATACATTCCTTGTAAAGACTTGGAGCTAGACAGCGTGAGTCCTCCAGCCTTCTTTTTAAACTTTGCATTTCCAAATACATTTCTAAGTCAGTATGCCAATGTCATTCTTGCATCTTTTTTTTTTTTATTTATGGGGATTGAACCCTCTGAGCTATGCTACCCCTTACCCCCCCCCCGCGCCTTTTTTTTGAAACGGGTTGCTGAGGCTGGCCTTGAACCTGTGATTCTTCTTTCTTAGCCTCCCAAGTACTGGGATTACAGGCTTGTGCCACCAGCTTTTCTTGCTCCTTCTTAAACAGGCCAAGATCTCTCCTGCCTCAGACCTGCATGTTCTCTGTGTCCTCTCTCTATCGTGTCCTGTCCCTGGGTAGCCACAGGCTCATTCCCTCAAGTGGGCTGGGTTGCTTTCTCAGTGTGGCTCTGCCCCAAACAGTCCCTTCTCCCATCTGATTTTCTGTCCCCTTCTCTGCTTTTTTCTCTTTTTCTTTCACTTTCTGGAATACTACCTCTTGTTTTATTTTTTATTGACTGGGAATTCAACACAGGGGGTTCCACCTCTGAGCTATACCCCCAGCCTATTTTATTCTTATGTTTAAATGGGGTTTCACTGTGTTGCTGAGGCTGGCCTCAAACTTGTGATCCTCCTGCCTCAGCCTCCCAAGCACTAGGATTACAAGCATGTGCCACTGTATCTGGCTTGAAATCTAACTCTTTTACTTATTTTTCTCTCTCCCTTCACTGTAGCTTGGATCTCTGATTTCTAGAACTGAGCTTTCCTGCCAGGTCATAGCAGCAGCATTTACTGAGTTCCCACTGTGGGCAGCCTTTCGCTAGGAACACAGATTCATTCCTCAGTTATGTCCCACTGGACACATAAGCACTGAGAGCACTGTGTGCCTGCTTCATCCGGGGCTGAAGTACAGAGTGGACAGACAGACAAAACCCTCTGTCCCAAGGGAAGTTACATTCCAACCCAGGTGCATGAGTCAGCCTTTCCTCGCTATAATGAAATACCCGAGATGATCACCTTATAAAGAGAAAAGGTTTATTTTGGGTCACGGTTTTGGAGGTTTCCATCCATGACTGATTGAATACTTTGGGCCTACAGTGAAGCAGTACATCATGGCAGTACATGTGGAAGAGTAAAACCACTCACTTCGCCACCAGGGACCAAAAGAAGAGAGGACCGACTGGACCAGAGTCCCACAGTCCCCTTCAAGAGCACACCTCCAGGGACCTAAGTGCCTCCCATCAGGCTCCACCTCTAAAGCGGAGCCTGCTTGGTTCCTTCACCTCCCCATAGCACCAGCCTTCAATATATGGGCCTTTGGGGACATTCAAGATCCAAACTATAGCATTCCACCCCTGGACCCCAGAGGCCATGTCCATCTCGCCATGCAAAAGGCGTTCATTCAGTCACCAACAGCCCCAGAGTAGTAACTATTCCAGTGCTACTCCAGGCCAAGTGCAAATTCTCCTCCCAGATCCAAGGCAGACTCAGCTGTGAATCCCTGTAAGAAATTAAAAAGCAAGTTATAGCTGGGCATGGTGGCTCATGTTTATAATCCCAGTACTTGGGAGGCTGAGACAGGAGGACCATAGGTTTGAGGACAGCCTCAGCAATTTAATGAGACCCTCAGCAACTTAGCAAGACCCTGCTTCAAAATAAAAAATAAAAAGAATGTAGCTCGAAGATAGAATGCCCCTGAGTTCAATCCCCAGTACCCCCCCAAAAAAAAGAAAAAGAAAAAGTTAAGTACTTGTGGATAGACACAGGTAAATGTTCCTATTCCAAAAGGAAGGAATTGGAAAATAGCAAAGAGGGACCAGACCCAAGCAAGTCTGAAACCAAGCAGGGCAAAAGTTGAATCTTGAGCCAGGCGTGGTGGCGCATGCTTGTAATCCCAGTACTTGGGAGGCAGAGACCGGAGGATCCGGGTTCACGGCCAGCCTCAGCTACTTAATGAGGCCCTCCACAACTTAGTGAGACCTTGTTTCAAAATAAAGAATAAAAAATGGGACTGGGGGTGTAGCTTGGAGGTAGAATGCCCCTGGGTTCAGTCCCCAGTACCACAAAAAACAAGTTAAATCTTGTAGCCCCCAGTCCAGCACCTGAGTATGAGCCCCGCCTCTCCAACCTTGCTCTCTGTGGCCACCTATTCTCTCTCCAGCTGGCTTTGCATGCTCCCTGCAGCCTCCCTCTTCAGGTTTCAACATTCCTGCTTCGCTCTTACTACTCTGTTGGTGGCTGCTTGCAGAGACTCTGATCCTGCAACATACTGCCTGGCCTCCCGGGCTTTCCTTTGAAATCTCAGTAGAAGCTGCTACTACTCCTTAACTCTTGCATTCTGCTTGCCTGCAAAACCAGCATCAGGTGGATGATGCCAAGGTTTATCACCAGCAGGAGCTGTTTGTACCTGGAGTTGCTTGAACAAGGGCTGCAGCAGCCTACAATGTTGCCAGCTAAATCCTGGGGAAGCAATTCCCTAGGTATTCCTGGTGTGCAAGGTACCATGGGACCTGCTTCTGAAAAGCTCTGTTCTGAAAAGTCTTTGAAAGAGATTTGCAGTTTTGCATCTCTGAGCCTGTGGTGACAGTGGCCTTGTGATTCGGAGGGGCCCTTGAGGGGTTGCAGAGACTTGCCTTCTTTTATTGGTGCCAGCAATTGGATCCTCCTTAGCTGCACCGTTACATGTGCTCCTATTCTGGCCAAGCTGCAAATGTTTAAATCTTTCTGCTCTGCTCCTCTGCTCCCAATTCTCATTGTAAATTTGGCCAAAAGCGGCCAATAATACCCATGCCACAGCTTGAATGCTGTACCACCTAGAAATTTCCTCCTCCAGATAAACTAGTCAGTCCATCCTCAGCCTCCCACAAAATGTCCATGCCCTGGGAAGAATGCCTCCCAATCCTTTGCCACAGTGTAACAAGGATGGCCTAGAGGAGGTCTGTGTGGGGAGGAGGCAGAGCCCAATGGGTCCGCCAGCCCTGGGCCTCATACCCTCCTTGTCCAGTGCAGCAGGCAACAGGGTGTGGCGCATGCTTCCCCTCTAGAGCATCAGGTGGGCCTTGCTGAAATACTGAGATTTGACGGTCTGGGTGTAGTGTGGGCAGCATTCCCCAATAGTGGGGTTCGTGAATCAGGGGAGCCTGACTAGCGCTCCACTTAGCGGAATCCAAGTGACCCGGACTCCAGCCCTGGCTTTGCATGTTCTGGCTGCATATCCTCCGCATATCACTTCCCCTCTCTGAGCCTCAGGTTTTAGGCCACCACAGGGCCTACTCTTTGTAGTTGTAAATTATGAAATAGGCTCATTCATGTTATAATCAGGTGGTGGTTGTTGTTTGTTTGGTACTGGAGATCGAACCCAGGGGTGATGTACCACTGAGCTATACACCAGGCCCTTTTTATTTTTTATTTTTATTTTGAAACAGGGTCTCACTAAGTTGCTGAGGGTCTCGTTAAGTTGCTGAGGCTGTGACCCTCCTGTGTCAGGCTCCCAAGTACTGGGATAACAGGTGTGTGCCACCACGCTCAGCTTCACTCAAGTTATAATTAGCCAGGGCTCCCTGTCCTGTTTCCCAGCCCAGAGGGCCTCTCAAGGTCCCAGGCTGCTGATCCCACATAGACCCCAGGATGCCAGGGCAGCTCTGAAACCAGTGGGAGCAGGAGGACCTGCCTGGATGCCCCTCCCCTTCTCCAGGCTGGGCACACACTTCCTGCCGCCTCGGAGTTGATTTTCCCCTGAGCCCAGGGATCTCAAGTTACCTTTTGCTGCCCCACCCCAACCCGCCTTTGGCTGTGCCCTCCTTCCAGAGCCTTCTCTCTGGGATCCTCCAACTGCTACACCCATTCTCTGGCCTCTTCCTTGATCTGCCATCTGAAGAATTGGTTACATCTCAAGTCCAAGGCCACTGCCTGCGTTAGCGGGTTTTAATAGACTGCCACATCTCGAAAAGGAGGAAAGAAGATTTAAAACTCTTGTCTTGCCAAAAGCAGACAGATTGACTCGAAAATGACTCGGTCAATAAAAGATGAGCTCTGAAAAGGTTTCCCTCTTCTCAAAGGGAGCTCGCCTTCCAGGGAATTAGTTTCTGTAAGCCCACTGTCGGAAATTAATAACACATCCAGTGCGCAGAGTGGATCGAGAGCTCCCAGCCTCGCACAGACGCCTCCCCAGCCCAGTGGATGTGACTCGACTCCCAGCCCTCTGCCCGGAGGCTCTGCCGGAGCTTCTGTCCTGCCCAGCGGGCTGCAGGTCGCATCTGCCCCATTCTGCTCTCGGCAAGCTGCCTGCTAGGCACTTCTGTGGAAAGCTTCTGGAAACTTGGGCTAAGCAGCTGCGCTCTCTGGTTGCATCCCCCTCTGTGATGTGATGTAGGGGTGTTCTGGATGTGGAGGGTACGCGCATGATGGGCTCCTGTGTGTCCTGAGGTGGTGACGCTGAGGGCCCTTGCTAGCTCTCCCCATAGTCCCTAGAGACCGTGATGTGCGTTTCCAGAAGCAGCCCCCAGGCCTTCCATCCAGCCGTTGGGAGCAGGAACGGATGAGAGTCTCTTTGTGGGTGCCCATGCTGGGCAGCCCTGGGTAGACCGCACATCCTCAGAGCCTGCGTCGCCAGTCCTCGTCTCCAGGTGGGGATAGCAGCAGTACTCACCTCACCGGTCTCAGTAACCCTGCACAGGTACATGCGCTGCTGTCCAGGACTTGGCGGGAGCTGGGACCCAGCACTCAGAGCCTTTGCTTCAGCTAGCCAGGACTGAGGCGTGAGGTCAGAGGTCAGTTCTGGGGCTCCTGCGGCTTAGGGGCCTGAGTTCCAGGAGGCTGGGAGCTCCATTCTCCTGCATCTGTTGCCAAGGGCAGCCGTGTGGCCCCATTGCTGGGTCGTGGTATCTCTCTAGGTCTCAAGACCCTCTGCTCATCCTAGACCAAAGATGACCTTCCCCAGACCAAAGATGACCTTCCCCAGAAGTGTCCTGAAAGGGTATCCCCTCAACATCCAGAACTCAGGAAGGCCTCTGAGCATCCCACCAGGAGGAAGCGTGTAACCTGCTCTTGGGTATTAAACTGCGCAGCTGACACCTTTAAGGTGCAGCCTTGCCCTGTGCCAGTGAGAAGTGCATTTGATGTGGCAGCCAGGGGCTGCCATGCCCAGAAGGAGCGCTGCTGGGGCCTGCAGTGCCCCTCACCCTCCAGGGACCCAGTCGCAGCCAGCGGCTCCATCACTGATGGTGCGAGTCTCTTCTCGCAACTTCCCCTGGCTCCAGCCCACTGCCTCTGACAGAGGTGTGGCTCGCTTCTGACCCTCCTCCCCCATCCACTCCTGTCACCAGCTGCCCCACTGGAGTCTCCCAAGTCACTGTTCGGAGAAGCTAATGGGTTCGGCTTGCCTTCTTGAGCCAAGACATGTCCCCATTCAATATCCAGTTCTCAGGCTGGCCAGTCTCTGGTCAGAGGCCATTCCTAGTGTGGCTGACCTGGGCTGCAAAGGAGGCTCATGTGCTACGGGACTTGCTGGCAGAGCTGCTTCCCACAGGGACCGGGCAGCGGCTTCCCCTTCTCCTGCCCCCAGTGCCTCTTAGCAGCAGAGTCAGCTAGAATACGAGTGCCTTGCTGCCAGCCAAGACATGTTCCCACCCGGCCTTTTCCCCTTCCTGCTTCTGGGTCAGAAGGAAGCCATCCTGTTGGCACCATGCTCTTGAATCCAGTCTCTGCCATGCCATGGCCTGCGTGCTGGAGACCTCCACGTGGGCCACAGGCCCCTGCAGGCTACCAGACCCCAAGGAGAACGTGGACCTGTGTGCTCCCCGCCCGCCAGCTCTTTTACTGCCAGCTCTGCTCCATGACTGCAGTTCCCAGGACTGTGGGATGCTGGGGTTGGACAGCTGAGGCCCTGTTGCTGCCTTCAGAGATGTGTGTGTGTTAGAGCTGGTGGGCCCGCAGTGAGGAGGCTTGTGCATCCGCTCGAGGTGCAGAGGGTCAAGGAAATCCAGGGGTGTAGGCTTTTACTGTTGAAAGTGGTCCCGTGATAGGAGGCAAAGGTCCAAGCCAGTCCTAGCAACAAGAATGAGAATCACACGCCCAAGAGCGAGCATGGGGTGCGTTTTCTGCCCGCAGCGTGACCTCGTGTGGAAGGCCTGGCCAGCTCTCAAGCCTTGGGAAGGGGGCCCACGGGGACTCCTGAGGAAGAGCACAGCAGGCTCTGGTGAAGAGGGATGTGAGCATCGGTGGAGCTGGTGGAGGGTGGTGGGGTTGCCTGTCTGAAGCTGGTGCTCAGTGGGGTACCGGCGCTGAGTCCACAGGAGTCCATGACCTCAGTCTTGGTCTCGAGGACTGCGGTGATGGCTGGGGCGGTGGCAGCAGCGATCGTGGACAGGAGTGGTGGATGTAAGTGGGGAGCACTGGGTTTGAATGGGGTGGATAACTCAGATGCACACAGCAAGAAGTGGGGGTTGGGTGGTTAGGACTCGGGCATAACTGGAGTTTCAGGACATGGCAGCTGGTCAGAGTCTTGGGCACCTGCAGCTGGCGTCACTTGGAAGGGCAGATACCCAGAGAAGTTCCTGCAGGGTCCAGGTCCAGGAGCTGGTGCAGGGTGAGGAGAGAGGCCCTACAGGGCTGGCACCCGCTGCCAAGCAAAGGCTCCCTGGTGAACGGCACCAGTGCCGAGCCAGCATCCAGACCCAAACAGAGGCTGCAGGCGGTTGGCTCCCAACTTCTCTGACCCTCTGTTTCCCATTTGCAAGATGGAGAGAATGCACGATTCTCCTCGTGATCTTTGAGGATAATGAGGGAATACACATGATGCCCTTTACCTGTCGCTGGACAAGCCTCCACCAGGCACCTGCTGCCCACGCCATGGCAGTCAAGGCCCTGCCCTGGGAAGGGTGCTGAGGGTGGAGGAAAGCTAACATGAGTCAATTGATAAAGCTGTAAAATGAAGTCAGGTGGCCAGGCACGGTGGCATGCATCTGTAATCCCAGTACTTTAAGAGGCTGAGACAGGAGGATTGCAGGTTCAAGGCCAGCCTTATCAATTTAGCAAGACCCTCAGCAACTTAGTGAGACCCTGTTTCAAAATAAAAAATAAAAAAGGGCTGGAGGTGTAGCTCAGAGGTAGAATGCCCCGGGATCAATCCCCAGTACCACAAAAATGAAGTTAAGCAGTGGTGACTTATGTGTAGACAATGCAGCCCCAGGGAGCCCTGCTACTGGGTGGACCAAGGAATTGTTCTGAGCTGAGACCTGGTGACCATTGGTGGCCGCCACTCAGACCCTGGGGTGGCATCCACAGTAGCATGGGCTATGGCCCTGTTGCCTGGCACCTGGCAGGTATTGGGGGAGGTTCCTTCACCTGGGACTGCTGAGGTGGCCTGTGGCTAGTATGTCATGCAGTCTCTGTGACCAGTCTACCCTACTGACCTGACCCATCCGCCGCTGGGCTGGGTGACACTGACAGCCCCCCAGCATCTGTGGCCTGTTTCCACACCTGTGAGGCAGTGCAGTGTCCCTCCCATGCAGGGCCAGCTGGAGGCTCCACCGACTCCAGGGACTTCTGTCCCCTTCTGCCAGGGCTCAGCTGGTCCCCCTCTGCCAACTGTGCCACGGGGTCTGTGCAGCCTGGCACCCTGCAGGGCCATCCCCTGGGACGGCTGCTCTGTCCTCGGGGATGGGGGAGGGAGTCTTCCTGCGAATATGATATCAGCGCCCGCTCGTCACCCGGGGACTCTCCCACCCCATAATCTGGTGGGCTGTAATTGCTGGTGTCTTTTCAGATCATTTTTGTGCAAGCTGACAAGCTGCTTGCTGGAGTGAGCAGTTAATCACACAGAGGTGCCCTGTTTGAAAGCCACACGGTGCTTACCCAGGAGGCGTCTGCCAGCAGCCAGGCGGTGGGCACATGAGCTGCTCATCTACATGTAATTCCAGGGCGAGCGTCTTCTTCTGGTAAAAAACGTGCAATTTCCGGCCCAGCAGGGGAACGTGGGCTCGCGATGGAGACCAAGTCTGGGGCCCTGGTGCCAGAAGAGTCGAAGCGACCCCGTTCCCTCAGAGCAGCAGGAGGCCTGGCTAGTGGGGAGTGGTGTCCCATCACCTATGGCTGAGGCCAGCCCATGGGGAGACGGGCCCCGTCATAGAACAGCCGCCCCACCTAGCCCTGTGCAGGGTGGGTGTGGAGAGGGAGGGCCTTGGAGGCGCCCCAGCTGGCACAAGTGCACATCTCGCGCCTGCCACCCACTCGGGCATGTCTCTGGGAGTTTGGATCTGGGGCGGGCAGGCGGCCTCTGACGCTCCGGGCCACGTCAGGGCAGCAGCTCCGCCTCCCTGTGTGGGGGCCCCTGAGGGTTGCACCCACCCCAGTCCCGCTGGGGCATCAGCTGGCCTGCCTGGGCACCTCTTCTTTGCCACTCTCCAGACAGCTGCTGGGAGCGGGATGTGGACCTCACCGTCATCACCGCAGCAGCGCTCGCTTTCCACAGCTGCTAATAAAATTGCATAAATATTTGATGCCTAATTATTAAATATTTAAAAATGTAAAACTGGAATAGTTTAGAAGTTAGTGAGTCATGAATAATTCAGCCTCTCGAAGTGCAGCTCAGCTTTGGGTCTGAGCCGGGGCCAGCACCTCCCAGTGCCTGCTAGCACCCCAGACACTCCTCAGGCCTGACAACCCTGCCCCACCCAGAAGCAGCACCTCCACAGGTTCCCTGTCTCCGCAGCCCAGGGGGCGAGTCTCAGCCTCCCTGGTATGAGATCAGACTGTGGCTCAACGCGAAGGCCTCTGTGCCACCCCACCTGTAACCACCCAGGCTGCCCACCTGTGCCGGCTCTCATGAGGCAGGTCCTGCTGAGCCAGGTATACCTGGGGCACTTTCCCTTTGGGTCTGTGTCCATGCTTCTCTTTGCGGAGACCAAACCTTATCTCTGACTGTCCAACCGAGCCCAGGAGAAAGAGCCCAGCCAGCCCACCTGGGCACAGTGCCCAGGCCACAGCCCCATCGGTGGCTGGCGCCTGTCAGGGAGCCCTCGAACAAAAGACAAACATAGAAAGTAGAACATAGCCAGGGGAACACAGCCAGGATTTGGGAGAGTCCAGACCACACCCCTCTGTCTGGCCACACAGCTCTTCAGTGATGCCAGGCAGGTGCCGAGTTGAAAACAGCCACCTCATTTAGCCTGGGCTTAGAGGACTGCGTTTTTTCTTTTTTTTCTTTCTTTCTTCCTTTTCTTTTCTTTTTTTTTTTTTTTTTTTTTGTACTAGCAATTAAACCCAGGGGAGTTTTACCTCTGAGTTACACCCCCAACCCTTTTTATTTCGTATCTTGAAACAGGGTTTTGCTAAATTGCTGAGGCTGGCCTTGAACTCATGATCCTCCTGGCTCAGCCTCCCAAGTAGCTGGCATTACAGGCATGTGCCACCATGCCTGGTAAGGGCTACGTTTTTGTTGGTGAAGTATTAGTCTTGCTTGTGGCTTTTTGAAAGCCTAAAAAAAATCCCAGCATTGGTTAAGTGTATTTATTCACTTTTCAAAAAGAAAAATGGCTCTGTCCCAAATCCTCAAAGGGACATTTCTAAAGCTGCTTCCAGTCTCTTAAAGGGAGCTGCTCGGGTGCCTGGGATGTTCAGCGTCCTTCTTTTGACTCCTCTCCATAGCCTCTGCCCGTGGGCAGGGAGGAATCATAGCTCCTCTTAGGGTAGGGAGGAGGGGGGTGGCCCTGAGCCATTCCTGTGCCACGGGCATCCTCACCTGTCCTCACAGGGATGCCCTTTTGAGCCCCAAGGTCTGCGCTCACATTGTGTGTGTGTGGGGGGGTAACTGGGGGTTGGACCCAAGGGTGTTCTACCTCCAAGCTACACCCCCAGCCCTTTTTATTTTTTATTAAGAAACTGGGTCTTGCTGAGTTACTGAGGCTGCGATCCTCCCATTTCAGCCTCCCAAGTACTGGGATTACAGGCGTGCATCACCCCATGTGCCTGGCTCCCACGATCACTCTTTTTTTTTGCGGTACCGGGGATTGAACCCAGGGGCATTCTACCTCTGGGCTACACCCCCAGTCCTATTTTTATTCTTTATTTTGAAACAGGGTCTCACTAAGTTGCGGAGGGCCTCACTAAGTAGCTGAGGCTGGCTGCGAACTTGCGATCCTCCTGTCTCAGCCTCCCAAGTACTGGGATTACAAACGTGCACCACCACGCCCGGCTCCACGCTCAGTCTTGCAGAGATCTTCCTCACCCACAGCCAGGATGGGCATGAGCGCCTCCTGCCAGCCTTGATGTGTGGATTTTTCCTTTTCCTTTCCAGCCATGAGGAAGCTCACCTTGCTGGTCCTTCCTCCCCAGGACGGTCCCACTCATGTTTAGATTGTTTCCTCCCCAAGTGTCCATGCAATGAAAAACTGACATGCTGCCACAGGTATGCAGGCAAGCAGGTGGCACCTGCTGGGCTCCCTGGGGCGGGGAGAGGGGCCCCTCACCAATGGCATCCAGCCCGTCCTCAGCGAGCCAGCCTTGCAGCTGTTCTCCTGGCTTTAGGCAGAAGTGGAGCTCTCGTTCTTTCTCCGGCGTGAGCATGCCCGCAAGCACACACATGCACACGCCGCGCGCTTCCTGCCCTCCCTCTCCACAGCCGCCCTCGAATTTCTGGTGGGGTCAGTGTTGAGTCTTTGCGGAGTGTGGCCTCATGGGTGTTGACACGTGAGTCCCGTGGTGGCACTGGTGTCTTTCCTTCCCGATATTTGAGGCGTGGAGGGGGGGTTCCAAGATTAACCTTGTGCTGCGTTCTTTGGTTTGCTTGGCTTTCCACCTGGACACGTCTGATTCCTTCTGGAATGTTCTGGAGGAACTGTCAGCTCTTCTCAGCTCTGCCCTGTGTTCTTCTTCCCTGCTGTGCCCTTTTGGGGCCCTGTCCCAGGATAAGAACTGATTCTGCTCTGGGGGAGATTGTGGGGGCCCTCGCCGCCCGCCAGGAGCCTTCCCTGCACTTCTACCGTGATCACCCTCAGTTCAGTGCCTTCGTCCTCCCCACTGGGTCTTAGAGTCTGGGTCCCTCCTCCCCCTTGTTGGCGTCTTCCACGGGCCAGAGCTGAGAAGGTGCAAGACCCTCTGGGGTGCCCTGGTCTAGCCCAGACGCTCCTGGTGCCTGCAGCAGGTGCACCATTCCAGGCGTGGACACCACCAGCCGAGTCCCCTGCGTCAGTGACAACCAGAGCCCACTTGGCTTCCCCGTCCCTTGGGAATTTTGCATTCCTCCTCTCTGACGTTTTTGCTTTTCCTCTGTGTGCATGTCCTGAGGTGTTTAGTGCTCGCCTGGCCTGGTCCCTGTGCTCACTGTGCTGAACGTTCAGTGCACCTGGAAATCCCCACCCTTCAGTCTCAAGTTCTTCTTATAATCCCACTCGTGACTTCTTCCTTCCCATGTTCTATAATCTCTCTTCATAAAATTCTGTTGTTCTAATATTTGCACTCCCAGGATCTTGTTTTTCTTTCCTTCCTTCTTTTTCTTTCTTTTCTTTTTTGTGTATGTGGGGAGGGGGTTGAACCCAGTGGCATTCTACCTCCAAGCTATACCTCAGCCCTATTTTATTTTGAAACCGGTCTCTTTAGTTGCTGAGGCTGGTCTCCAACTTGCAATCCTCCTGTTTCAGCCTCCCCCTACCTGTACCTTTTTTTTTTTTTTTTTTTTTTGGTGTTGGGGATTGAATCCAGGGGTTCTACCTCCAAGCTATTCCCAACCCTCTTTATTTTTTGTTTTGAAACAGGGTTTTGCTAAGTTGCTGAGGCTGGCCTTGGACCCTCAATCCTCCTGTCTCAGCCTCTCAAGTACTAGAACTACAGCTGTGCACCACCGTGCCCAACTTTGTCTTATTTTTCTTTGCTGTTTTCTCTTTCTTTGATTTCCTATGAGGGGGGCACTTTCTGTTTTTTGTTTTGTTTTAGTTTGGTTTTTCCTTTGCCCAATGAACCTCCTATCGAGAGGTTCCTGCCTGCAACAGTATGTCCTCATGCCTGTCAACAGCATCTTGTCCCAGCCCGGTTTCTCTCTCCTTCTAGTGAGGTGAAGCTTGTTGCTGTTATGTTTTATTCTTCCTTTTTCTCCAAGGTGTGTTTTTTCTGTGTTTTGTTTTTGTCTTTCATATCAGAAGTCATCCTCTACAGTCTTGTTGGTTTCTCTTTTGTAGGAGGATACATAACATCTGAGTGAGTGTCCCTGGGTAGGCTGTCTAGACCCTTGAGGGAAGGACGTGTGGCTCGGGCTGGCCTGGGCTGCAGAGACCTTACTGGTGTCCAAGCAGGGTGAGGGTGCGGAGCCTGCAGGTGCCTCATGATACGCACTTCCTGCACATTGGTCCCTCGTGAGCACTGTGTTGATTGGTATGTTAATCAATTGTTGTGACCAAAACACCTGACAGAAACAACTTAGAGGAGGGAAGATTTATTTCAACTCATGGTTTCAGAGGTTTCAGTCCATGGTCGGCTGGCTCCATTGCACTGGGCCTGAGACGAGGTAGAACATCATGGCAGGAGTGTACAGAGACTGCTTAGCTCATGATAGCCAGGAAGCAGGGACAGAGGGAGAGACAGGTCAGGGACAAGATAACCCTTCCAGAGCACACCCCCAATCACCCACTTCCTCCAACCAGGGCCTACCACCTACAGTTTCCTCCACCTCCCCGTAATCCATTCCGCCATGATGGATTAATTTTGTGTGTGTGGTACCAAGGCTTGAACCCAGGGGCATTCTACCTCTGAGCTACACATTCTGGCCCTTTTTGTTTTTGAAACAGGGTCTTGCTAAGTTTCTGAGGCTGGCCTTGAACTTGCAATCCTCCTGTCTCAGCCTCCCAAGTACTGAGATTAGAGGCGTGCACCACCATGCCATTTCTTTTTATACTTTTATTGCTGCACTATAATTACACTTTGAATCATAGCGAGATTCAAAGTGACACAAATATAAAAACACATCACTTGGTGTTTCCCTCTGTATCCTACCCTGCCCCCCACCTCCCTCCCCACACATGTTAGCGAGATTGGTAGTGATACTTTCATAAATGGACATAACATTATTTGAACCGTTAAGCAAAGACTTTTTACAAATTGCTTTCTTGGTGACATGGTGCATACTGTGAAGAAAATAGAGCAAATACTGAGAGCATACGAGAGACCAAACAGATTTTAAAGCCAGGAACTGGGGCCTGGCTCAGCCTCCAGGGCTGGGCTGTGCCGAGCCTGCTCAGAGCTGGGTGACTACGGTGGGCACAGGCCTCAGCCCACAGAAGCAGCAGCATCTGGGGTCTTCTCACTCTATGAGGCCCTGCCCGTGCAGCCACCTCAATGACCATGGAGCTACCACCCTCACTGGGTATCAGAGCCACTGCAGTGCCCGCATGATAAGCAGGTACTTCGACTCTGGCTGAAATTGTTCTAGAGCACAGACATGGGCCAGGCCAGCCCCACCTGTCGGAGCATTCCTTGAGATGCCCCAGAGTGTGGGTACTGGAGCACACCAGGCTGCTGGCACTGGAGGCCTCTCCCTCATAGAGGCACTGCAGGACCAGGGACCCACCCAGCTCTCAGGCAGGGTCCTTCAGAGTGGGCGGCGACCTGTGGTCCAGACCCAGGAGCAGCATGTGACCAGCACATGATGCTGCACCCAGCCCGGCAGGCCATGGTCCCTTGGTCTAGCCTGGGCCCTCTGGAAGGGAGGAAAGTAGACAAGTGGTCCTGGAGCACCTTCTAAAAGCCATTTGCTCTTCTTTTTTTTTTTTTTTTGGTCCTGGGGGTTCAATCCAGGGACATTCTACCTCCAAGCTACACCCCCAGCCTTTTTTTTTAAACAGGGTCTTGCTAAGTTGCTAAGATTCTCGCTATGTTGCTGAGGCATGTCTCCAACCATTATCCTCCTGTCTCAGCCTCCCAAGTGCTGGGATTACAGGTGTGAGCCACTGTACCCAGCCGCCATTCCCATCTTTAGAAGTGTTTCTACATCTGTCTTGTCTGCATGGTCCTCAGCACCCCAAGGAGAAAGGTGCCAGGTCTTCCCTTCCTCCTCCTGAAAGGCTGGCCCCCAGAGCCTCTGTCAAAGTGGCCAGCAGTTCTGTGGGCTCATGAGAGCTGGAGGTGACGCAGCTCGTGTGGCCCAGGACCACGGCGTGGACAGCCTGGTACGGGCAAGTGTGAGGGCAAAGGAGAGAGCACCTGTCCTCATCCCCCATCCCAAGCACCTGTCCTTCCACCAGAGACAGACCCTCGGATGTGGAGTTGCCACAAGCCCTGCGGCCGTCTGCCCCATCTCCTCTCTGTCTCTGCATCTGCCTGCCTCACACTCCTCCACCTGCCTCGCTAGCATCAGCCGTTCTCCAGATTTCAGGCCGCGAGCTGCATCTCCAGAGATTTGAGCCTGTAAACGCTCCTTTATCCTGACATCTCCACTCCTGGGCAGGAGCACTCTTCCCTGCTGGCCTTTATCTGACAGAGTGCAGGTTATTTTTGTTCTGTGTCCTTCAGAACTTTCAAAGCTATGTTCTGCCATTCCAGGAGGGGCCTGGGTTGAGCTAAGAGATGGTGAAGAGGTGGCAAGTCAGAGCTACCCCGCGACCTCACTGGACATGGCTGGGGACAGCCAGCGAACGTGGGCCAAGCTTGCACTCCAGGGCAGAGAGCACGGGGCAAGGCTCGGGAGCCAGGCCTGGTGTGCCTTGAAGTCCCTCTAGCAGTCCTTCCCCGGCCTGAGTAGCTGTTGCCACCCTGATATCTGGCTCTGGGCTCGGGACAAGCAATAGTGTCCCTCTCTTCCTCCCACTTGTCACCTGCCACACTCATTCCTCTTGTTGTCCTCCCCAGGACTTTGTGAGAGCCATTCCAACCCAGGCCTGTCTCTGCAAAGTACAGTAGGAGGGAAGGAGCAGGTGGTCCTCCCTGTTGCAGGGTGTCAGGAGGACCGGGGACCTGAGGTGCTGGGCACGGGTCCATGGGGACGGTGGCACCTAGGGCAGGAGGAGGACAGTATCTCATGGCTCTTTTTGCTGGCCATGCTGTACCTTGAGTTCCAAAGTGGGATAGGCCAGTAACAGGGTGTAGGAAGCAGCCCTGGCCGAGAGGGCCTCAGCGGCCTCCTCCCAGAGCTTGGACTTGGGCCTGGGGCTGGCCTTCAGAGGCTGGTGGAGAGGGGTTCCCTGGAATAAGGCTGCCGGTAGCCAGGGTCTTGGTTGCAGGGTGTCTGTGCTGCCCCCCCCCCCCAGCACAGCAAGTGGCCTCAGACATGCTCACAGCAGGTGAGGCTGCTGGGGCTCTGCGGCTTATAGCTGACCCTGACAGGGACACCTGGGCTGTCCCACATACATGTTGTCACCACACACCAGGCCTGGGTCCAGGAGTTGGCTCACCACAGGCCCCAGAAACTATGGCCTCCTGATTTCTGGGTCTGGGAGGAGCCTGTCCAGCACTTGTCCAGGGCCCATGGAACCCAGCCCGGAGGAAGCCTCACTCCCAGTCTCTCAAAATGAGGCTGCATGAGAGCCACAGGCAAGACAGCAAGTGACGTTTCCAAGGTGGAAACCCATCTCTTATTTATTTAATCCAGACCGTTGTGTGAATTATTCATTCGCGTTTATGTAAGCTGTTGAACTACAAGAATAGCGGAGAGGTCAAAACACCTACTTTGCAGTGCCCTGAGTGGGAGCGAGCGATCACAGGCTCCCCCTGTCCCTGGAACCTGCTCATTGAGGAGGGCCTCACCTGAAAGCTGCACCCCAGCACAGTAAGGCCAGGCCCCCCACATGAGAAGTGGCCTCCCCTAAAGCCATCAAGGGCCAGTGGCCTGCCTCGTTTGCAGGTGCCTGGGGTGGGCCCTGGGAACTGTGCGCTGGCACCTCTTCCTGCACTCGATCACCTTTGTCTCTCCTGGGGATGCACACTGACCAGCGTGGGTACGGGCCTCCTGCACACGTAAGCCCAGCCTGCTTCTGGGGTCTGTCAACTGCACCAGAGGGGACCATTTCCTTCTCCAAGGTCAGGCGTGCTTATTACTGAGACTGAGTTTTTCCCATTGGACATCTGAGATAGATTAAAGGCAGTGCAGTCCCTGACAGAGCTGAAATATCGCCTCTGAAGCGTGGTCAGTGAGTTTTTCCTTCTGTGTGTGGGCTTGCTCCTGCTGACCGCTCTACCTCAGGGAGGACTGGCTGAGGGCCGTGGGAAGAATACTGGGGTCAGAGCTGCCAATTAACCTTTTGATTTCATAGTCCGATTACTCCATTAATCAAGAGCTCTGAGCCTCGTCCTGTTGGAGGAGCTCTCAACTACAGATAGCAGTGTCCGCCGGGTGCCCAGATGATGAATGGAGGAGCGGCCAGGGCAGGGCCAGCGGGCAGATGGCCATGGCCCCGCAGGTAGACGGGCATCACACAGCCCCTCTACCAACAGGCTGGGTTTTGTCAGGCTGCATCTCCCCCCCCCAGCACCCAGTACCAGTACTCCTCACTCAGAACACGGGTTCTGCAGCAGGCTGCGCGTTCCAGAACATGAGAGGCAGCAAGGGCAGCGACAGCCCTGCCTTAGTCCTCCATGTCTACAGCCAGGCGGTTAAGCTCTTTGAGCCTCTGTTTCCTCATTTGTAAAACAGGGAGCACGTCCGTCCCCATGTCACCGTGATGTGGTGGTAAAGAGTTTGTGCATGTGACATGGTCTGAGCTCACACCATCGATGCAGGTGTCCACAAGCCCCATGCATGGCTGGGCTCCAGCGTGTGAGCTGGCTGGATCCTTGAGACAGCGTCTGAGGGGAGCTGTCTGCCTGTGTCACCCCGGAGATAGGGTAGGGACATGGAGGTGGCAGAGCCAGGATGGAAGCTGGCCCTGCCCGGGTCTCTGTGTTTCTCCATCAGTCACTCAAGGGCTCTGGTTTCCACTTGGCTTCCCTGAAGACAGGTTCCTTTTTCCCCACTCAACCTCCTCCAGGAAGCCACCCAGCAGATTGCACGTGGACCGGCCAGCAGGCACCTGGGCTTGGACCTTTTCTCTCCACTCCTCTGGGCTGCAGGGAGGAGCTGCAGGGACCCCGTGCTGGGCCTGGTCGATGGAGTCCCTTGGTATTCAGGCTCATCCCAACTCAGGTCCACCTTTCCCTGGGCACTGCCTGGGGTCAGACTACTTGGAACAGAAATCCTGTGCCCCTGACCACTTGCTGCAGCTGATGCTAACTTCCCCTCCCTCCACCCGGCCAGGTTGCTGGCCGCCTGTGCCTTGATTCAGCCTGAGGAGAGACCCTCAGCCCTCATCACAGCAGAGGAAGGCTTGTGGCAGCCCCAAGGCACACCTCAGGCAGGGCAGGGTTCAACCGGGTGGGACCAACTCTGGGGCCTGGAGTTTCTCCACAGTCCTGTGGCCAGGGGGCCAGCACCTGCCCAGGCATTCCAGGCCCTGCAGGGCTCCCCCTCCTGGGCTCCAGACAAGACCCCTGGAAGTGCCAGCTACGGAGACAGCTCCAGGCAAGTTTAAGTGGAGCCAGGCTCAGTAATTAACAGGGGGATAAATCAAGGTTTAATTACTTGGAAGGCACCTTGGGTAAGAGATTCATGGTAATTGTGCATCCTCCTGGTGGCTTTGCGTAGTCAGTTGGTTGCTCTCCGAGCAGCAGTAAACCACGGCAGGGGGCGGGGACTCTAAATGGCCCTGTCAGAGCTGCTTAGGGGGTGAGGGGATTGGGCAGGGCCGGCTGTCACCTTGTAGCTCAGCCGTGGAGCCTGCCCAGACCCTGCTGCAGGGAAGCCCTCCTCACCAGTGGTCTTATCTAGAGGTGGCTGGCAGGTGGACCCCCCCCAGAGTAAAGTGATCCCAGGCTTCCCATGGCCCCCAGTACCTGCCTGTTTCTCAGTGTCTGCCATGTGCTGGGTGCCATGCTGGCTTGGGTGGGCAGACGTCCAGCCCCCTGCAAGGACTCAGCTGAAGCCTGACAATGTCAGCATCACCTGGGAGCAGGGTGTGTGGAGGGCCCAGGCCTTCCATTGCAGACCCAGACTCCTCTAGGAAGTGCTTCCTCTTCCAGAACACTCTCCCCTGGGATCTGCAAGTGTACCCCCAAGCCATGGCCAACCCCCAGAGCTGCCGAAGGGTGACTTGGGGTGGCTGTGGATGGTTCCTGTTGTCACTCTGCAGGCCAAGAACTAGAACTCTAAAAGTCTCCAGACCGGGTGTAGAATCCAGACTTCAGAGCCTGGGGTGTCTGGCTCCAACATCTAGCTTTGGAGTCACTGTTTTCTTCAAAGTGGCTGGTGTTTAATATAGTAACTTTATTATCACTGTCACCACAAAGTCCGGTAAGACTTATAAGAAAGTCCAGAAAGACTTATAAGCTGGTCCTTCTCATTCAGGTTCCTTTTTGTTGTTGTTGTTGTTGTTGTTGTTGTTGTTGTTGTTGTTGTTTGGTACTGGGGATTGAGCCCATGGGCATTATTAATTTTGTTTTGAAACAGGGTCTCGCTAGGTTGCCGAGGGTTTCACTAAATTGCTGAGGCTGGCCTCAAACCTACAATCCTCCTTTCTCAGCCTTCTAAATACTGGTGTGCACCACCACACCCATTCAGGTTCCTCTGAACACGCAGATCGAGGCTCGCTGATGTGGTGCTGGCCTCAGCTGACCCCAGGCAGCTGTGACTTGGGTAGGGACCAGGCTACCCCTAGCCCCCTGGCTCTCCTCCGTGTCCCTGCCCCTTCTCTCGGTCACACCCTCAGCCTGCTGATTAACTCACACATGCCTGCCCTCTCCCTGCAGAGCTGCGGAAGCAGGTAGAGAGCGCCGAGCTGAAGAACCAGCGGCTCAAGGAGGTTTTCCAGACCAAGATCCAGGAGTTCCGCAAGGTCTGCTACACGCTGACGGGCTACCAGATAGATGTGACCACGGAGAGCCAGTACCGGCTCACCTCCCAGTACGCTGAGCACAAGAACGACTGCCTCATCTTCAAGGTAGGCCCTGCTCCGCCGTCCACCAGCGCATGCTGACACGCCACAGGCCCACTCGCCCTTCTCATCGGGAGAATGGCATGTCTTGGCTAGAGCGGCCTCACGTCACCAAGGCGTGGCCCATGGGGCGGGAAGGGACATGCTGGCCACTTCTCTTCAACCCTGGGCTTACTGGCTCTGGGCCACCTCTGCTTGGCCCTCCGACCTCGCCTGCCTTGCATCCTGTCTTCACATCTCTACCTGGCCCCACTCTATGTTAGGGGGCCCAGGTGCCCACATTTATCCAGAGTTCCCAGCGTCCTGGAGACTACAGTGATCATGGGCAGGGCTAGCACCTTTAGAGCCGGCAGACCTCAACCGGAAGTCAGTGTGAGGCATGGCCCACAAAGGGGAAAGGAGAAGCCGGCCGTGCCTCCATGCTGGCCAGTGATGGGGCTGAAGGGGCCAACTTTTAAAGCTGGCTAGAGAAGCCAGGGCCAAGTGCACAGGCAGCTGGGCCAGTCTCAGCAAGCGGGAGGAGTCAGGCAGTGGGCCGAGCGCTTGCCTGTGTGAGTCCCACGCCAGTGCTGGCCTGAGACAGGGGCTCCCCAAGGTGGGACCCCCTCACTGCCACAGGAGCAGCATGGCCAGGTGTGACTGCGCACGTGTTGTGGCCAGGGCTTCCAGATTTCAGGGCTGGGACAGGCCTGGGGGTGACACATCCTTGGGGTAAGCGGTTCTAGCACCTGAAATGGGGTGTTGCCACACTGGCATAGGTTGGTGACCCCACACAGACATCAGGCAGTTGGGAATCTGGGGTGACAAGGGCCAGTTCATCACCAGCTTGGCATCCTGACCTTCATTGTGTGGAGATGGTGCTGTGGCCCCAGGGTGGCACATGGTCCTGGCGTGGGTTGACTGGGTGTGGCTGCAGAGGTCAGGACAGGCAGACTGGATGCGCTTGGGCCTGCCCAGGTGTGGCAGGGCCCTGTGAGCCGCTGTAGCCAGCTTGTCTCTGCACGTCTGTAGAAACTCATTTTTATCCAACAGCCGTCCTCAGTGTGGCCTAAGAATTTGAGTGGAATTTAGTGGGACACAAAACATTTCCCTGTCTTCGTCTTGTTTAGGCCGATGGCTCACACTCCTTGCTCCCGTCTGTCCTTCCATCTGTCCCCCTCTGCACGATGCTCCCCATCTTAGTGGCCAGAGAGCCTCCCTGCAGGCCTGGCACCCACTGTCCCCTAGTTTCATGGCAAACCTTCTAGATCTAGGCTTCTCAGATCATGTTCATCCGATTTTTATGCTTCTTGAAACTCAAACCTTTGAATAAGTAAATAAATATTCAAACGCTCAAAGTCTTTAGATAAATAAGCTATCAGAAATGTACTTCTTTGCTTTTGTATAATTCTGTGTACTTTCAAATAACTCGGGATCACTGATGGGTGTTTAATTTAATGCATTGTAAAAATGTGCATTCTTTTAAAGATTAGGCAAATAAAGATGTGCTTGCGAACAGTCACTATTTAACATATCACTTACCATATTGACGATTATAAGTGACGAGGCATAGTTTTCTCTGGATTCTTGTAGATTCTTTGACTGAAGTGATTGTGATCTTATGAAAACTACCTCCAGGGAGACCTTGGGGAAACATTTGTATTTATAGATTATTGAAAATACAGAAAGCCCAAAAGAAGAGAGCAGTTCACTTAGACTCCTACTTCTAAAAGGTAGTCACTGTTAGCATCTGGATGCTCCTACCGGGGTGAGTGTGTCAGTTCAGCCCTGTCACCCTATTGTGGCTGGTTCCGGTCCTCATGGGCCCAGGAGGCCTGCCACCTTCCCTCTAGAGCCACCCTAAGCCTGCCACTTGTCCTGCCCAGCCGGAGGCCCTGTGGATGGCCCAATGATGACCCCAGCCTCCGCAGGCCACTCGTGGGGAGAGGAAGGGCACCAGTTAACCCCACCTGTCTACCCCGTCCCCACTGTGCCCGCACTCCTGCTACACCACTGGCCCACGTTGGCTGCTGAGGTGCGCCAGCCTGTCCCTGTCTTCTCCCGCTCACCAGCTGTCCTTGGAGTTGCGCAGCCAACCATGGTTCACTTGGATTCATCAGACCTTTGTGGGGGCTGCTGTGGGCCACATCCAGACCCTTAGGTTCCCTGCCTGCGCAGCCAATGGGAAGCTGTCCCTGGGTTTGCTACAGAACGATGTGGCTGCAGGGACCCCCTGGGCCTGACACAACACACCACAGAATGTGCACAAGTTCCGCGAGACCGTGGCTGGGCCTGGTGAGGGGCTTTGTTGCATGGTGATCTGATGAATGCTGCATGTCCCCGTGGTGGCCTGATGAGGGGCTGTGCCCACAACCTTTGGTAGGGAGCCAGAAGTGATCACTCATCTCAGGGGAGCCAGCCCAGTGGTTTGCAAACTGCTCCCTTATGCTCTTTGATTCGGGGGTACCTGCCCCCCCCGTGAGGTCTGAGGCAGCCCTGAGGGGCAGTCAGCTGGCACCCCCACCTTCTACCTGCCCAGGCTCCTGTGACCCACCTCACTGTACTGCAAATGGTGGCAAGGCCAGAAGCCAAGAAGTTGTCACTTCCCCACCGCTGGGCTCCTTGCTCCGCTTTCTTCCAAAGCTTCCTCTGCCGAGGCAGCCTGCCGCTGTCTGGCCTCTGCCTGCCGCTTACCCACCCTGCCTTGTACCTGTCCCACACCACCTCTCTTCACCTTAGCATACTTGTCCAGTCGTGGAGACTATGCACGGGTATCCTACCCACAACGGAAGCACCTTAGACCTCAGAGCATCCTAATACATGGCTGATGCTGGCCAGGAGACCTGCCTTCTCCTCTGTTTCCTCATCTGTCACAGGGGAATTGCAGGCTCGGCCTTGGAGGGTGGTAGGAGACCGTGCTTATTAGGTGCTCGCTGTGAATCCAGCCCCTGGCCCGTACCCAGTGAGGGTTCAGGTCGTTGCTGCTCCCTGCCTCTGTTGACACCCAGGTGCTGCCCAACTCTCCATTCCTGCAGAGCCACATAGGGATTCTCCCAGTGTTGTCCCCAGTGAGCTGGACAGGCAGGGCCCGTGAAAGACGAGGCTGGGGTTTGCATGCTGCAAGCTCCTGGCTCACTCTGCTTCCCTGGCAGAGAGCACAGGGCCCCTGCGAGAGGCCTGAAGCACTGTGGTCTCTGGGTCTCCAGGCAGCCTGCATTTGTCCCTTCCAAGGCCGCCCTGGCACCAGGCTCCTCTCTGTGGGCCGATGCCTCACCAGTCCTCTCCAAGCCTCAGGCTGGCACCTTGGAAATCCTCCCACTGGGGTACTGAGAGGACAGTTTGGCATTGTCAACTCTTACAGCAGGAAGTCTTTAACCAGGACACCAGAGCTGGGTGTGTCCCATCCTGTCAGTCATCTTGGGCCACTTCGTACCCTCTAGAATACCAAGACCAGTGACATGAGGGAACCGCGCTGGTGCCATGGGTGGGGACATGTGTTTGCCCATCAAGGTCCAAACTATGGAAAGGGTACTTCCAAGATCTGCTGGATAGACAGACAGAAGGGAGGAGAGCAAGAAAAAAGATAAATAAGAGCTGGGCACCTTAGCACACACCTGTAATCCCAGTGGTTCAGGTGGCTGAGGCGGGAGGATCACAAGCTTGAGGCCAGCCTAGACAACTTAGAAAGACCCTGTCTCAAAATACAATAAAAAAGGTTGGCGATATAGCTCAGTAGTAGAGTACCCCTGGGTACCACAAAATAAATAAATAGCCGGCGTAGTAACACACACCTATAATCTCAGTACTTGGGAGGCTGAGACAGGATTTCAGGTTTGAGGCTAGCCCGGGCAAGTTAGTGAGACCCTCAGCAACTTAGTGAGACTGTTTCAAAATAAAAAGGGCTTGGGGTATAGCTTGGAGGTAGAACACCCCTGGGTTTCAATCCCCAGTATCAAAATAAATAAATAGGGACCAGACAGGTAGCAGTGGGGCCCAGTGCCTTATTCCACCCCACCTCCACCTCCACTGGGAACTGGCATACACGGATCAGTGTGGTGGCAGATCAGGCGCAGGAAATGCTGTACCAAACCACAGGCCCCTAGCTGCTTTCATTTATTTTATTTTCCCAGAAATGAATTTTAGGCAGGAAGGGGTCTGAGGCAGAGTTAGAAATAGCTGAGCCCCGTTTCCAGTCGAGCAGGTTCTGCAGATGTGTGCTGGGATAATTGAGGGTTTGCTCCCGTCCCAGCCTGGACCAGCCTTTCACTGCTGCGTGGGTGGAGGGAGCTGCTTCCCCAGGGGCTGCCATTTGGGGGAAAGCAAAAGATCTGAGCTCCAGCTCCTCCCAGCGGGAGCCTGTCCTGCCCACTTCTCTGCCTCCCTAGGGGAATCAGATCCCAAAGTCTTTGGTCCCTGGGAAAGGCCTTACCCCACCCCCAGTCCAGAGGGAGGGACCTGCAGAGCGGATGCGTTTAGAGCTCCCCACATGGCCTGGACTTCCACAGAGCCATCCGTCCTTGCTGATCTAACTCCCTGTGGTTCACAAGGACACACCCCCCACTGCGCGTGCGCACACACACACACACACACACACACACACACGGAACACTTCCTCTCACAGGAATGAGCAATGATGGTGACCATGTGAGGTTGAACAGCTTGGCTAGAGCCACATGTGGCAGGTACCATTTGTAACTAAACCTGTGAAATGCTAGCCACAGTGGCACATGCCTGTAATCTCAGTACTTGGGAGGCTGAGACTGGAGGATTGCAGGTTCGAGACCAGCATCAACAACTTAGTGATATCCCATTTCAAAATGAAAAATAAAATGGGTTGGGGTTGTAGCTTGGAGGTAGAATGCCTCTGGGTTCAATCCCCAGTGAGAGAGAGAGAGAGAAACTGAGATGCAGGCCCCTTTCCTCTAAGTCTGGGACCATCCCATGGCCCAGCATAACCCAGGGCCTGCAGGATCCCTTCAGGGCCAGAGGGCAAAGACTGGACATAGGACCTGGGATTGCACAGACCAGTTGCAAATGTAGCACTGCTGCAGCCTGCGTGTTGTGGCCACTGAACCTGAGGCTCCAGGTCTGGGGATTGGGACCTCAATGACATCCGCCAAAGGGGTTTTTGAGGGAGGATCTCATATATGTATACAAAGTCTACAAATCCACCCAGCATGGCCGGGCTGACCTTGGTTGGACCCATAGTGCATCCTCAGTGGAAGGTGACAGTGACACTTGTGGATTCCCTCCTGTTGAGTAGCACAGCTTCCTGCCTCCCAGTCTCCAAGACATGAGCCCAGGAGGGTCTCACGCAGTGAGGGCTCTGGAGCAGCAAAACAACTGGGCGCAGAGCTAAGGGCCCTGCCCCGTGCCAGCATGGGGCTTTGGGGACGCACCAGGACTCCTGTTTCTCCTCGCATGTGGGGTGCGGTGGGGTAGCGGGGAATGTGTTCTGTGGATTCAGCCCCACATGAGAGATCTGGCTCCACTCCCACGGTGACTGGTCACCCTTTTCGGGGCTCTACACCGGGGGCACACTCATGGCACTAGGACAGAGGCTGCCAGTGTTGACCCGCCTCCCAAGGGTCAGTCAGCTCCCTGCCCCATCTATCGCTAGGCCCATGTGTAGGCAGACACTTCCTCAGCCCCAGCTGACCTCCACATAGATGCAGCATTGCCTGGATCATAGGACTCCGGCTGCCCCTTGAAGGCAAGGAGGTGCGGTCTTCTGCTGCACCTGCCCCCACCACACAGGGACTGTGGGGAGCTGCAGGTGTGGGAGCAGGAAGAGGAACCTGTAGCAGCGTGGGCACCGCTAGGCAGTGCGCCACAAGGCCTGGGTGTCACATCCATAGAACAGGTCGTGGAAGGGCTGTTTATTTCCTCAAGCATGCCTCTTAGAGGAAGGAACAGTGTGTCTGCCGAAGCCTGCCCGGTGTGCAGGACACCTGTGGCTCATGGACAAGAGCCAGGTTTCCCCCATGGGAAACTGAGGCCTGCCTCACGGCTCTGGCTGCCCATCATTTTCAATATGTGCCCTGAACCTACGTGGCCACCATGGGGACGTCATTCTCTACCCCAGGGCCTGCAGTCTGTGAAACTCAGCTTCGCTGTCATGAATGATGCATAACAACAGAGCGACTGTGTTCCAATAAAACTTTAACTGAACTTTGAAATTTTCATCCAATTTCTTTAGAACGCAAAATTATTCTTCTGGGCTATAAAAATTATATCTCTATATATGGTTATATATATATATGTAATTTTTTGTACTAGGGATTGAACCCAGGGGCGCTCTATCACTGAGCTACATCCCAGCCCCTCCTTTTTTAGTAGTACTGGGGATTGAACTCAGGGGCATTCTACCTTCAAGCTACACCCCCAGCCTTTTTTTAAATTTTGAAACAGGGTCTTGCTAAGTTGCTGAGGCTGGTCTCGAACCTGCAATCCTCCTATCTCAGCCTCCCAAGAACTGGGATTACAGGACTGCACCCCCCATTCCTGATTTATCCCAAGCCCTTTTTTGTTTTTTATTTTGAGAAATAGCCTAGATTACTGTGTACTGGCCTCAAACTTGCAATCCTCCTGTCTCCACCTCCCAAGTACTGGGACTATAGGCATGCACCACTGCCTGAATTTTTATTTTCTTGGTACCACTGCGTACCCTCAGTGCTCCTCCCTGCAGGAGCCACCTTTCTCTCAGCTCTCTTGAGCACCCCCCCACCCCTCTCGACTAGGCCCAGTTCGTTTGGCTCTTACCACAGAGGTGCAGACTAGCCTCTTGATAGAGTTATCAAGACTTCAGGGGTCCTCAGAGACCTCCTGTGGTCTCACCCCTTCATTCATTCTGCAGGTGAGGGCCAGATGTTCTGAGATTGGTCTTTAGACAGCCCCTCAACTCACAGAGTCAAGTTGAGTTCTGGAGCCCAGAGAGGGCTTTCTGAGTAAGAGACAAAGGATTCAGGACACAGAACTCTCTGAGAGGGCCTGTCCTGGGAGCTCTCCCTACCTGTGGTGCTGAAGCTGCCTTGCCAGCCAGCCAGGAGTATTAGGAGCTGTCCCTGTCTTGGTGCTGAAGTTCTCTTGTGCTGCCTGCCAGCCTGGAGTGTTGGGAACTGTCCCTGCTCCCAACTGAACCTGCCTCACCCCTACCAACTGGCCAGGAGCTGAGTGTTGGGGGAACAGGCCCCTTGGTGTGGAGAACTCTCATGACTCATGTCCCCAGGCCTTCTGAAGATGCTGCGGCTTCTGGAAGAGGAGCCAGCAGCTGGTCTCATTTATGATGGGGAACTCAGCACTTCTCAGAACTACTGGTCCTCCATGTGGATGTCTCAGTGGGATGGTGTGACCCACGGTTCCTCACTCAGTCCCAACTTGTGCAGGAGGGAGCCTTGGAGGTTGAGGCCACAGCCTCCGCACATGACGGGCCTGGGTGGGGGCCTGATAGTGGGAAAGGTGCCTGGCCAGCATTGTGCCATCCTCAGAGGTGGCCCCAGGCCTGGCTGCAGAAGGACGGCCAGCCAGATCACACATCACAGGTGGTTCTGCCAGGAAGAGGTTAGCTGCCAGGACCACCTCCACGGTCTCTGGGAGGCTCAGAGAGGGAGAGGCCAGAAAGGAAGCGAGGTGTCACTTTTGTCCTCTTCCCTCCCCTGACAGGCAGTTAGGCCCATTCACAGGCCCCTATCGGCAGAGGCCACTCCCAGAGCCCTCCTGACTCCTGACTAGAGAGACAATCTCATTTGATTTTGCTATTTCATTTCCCTGAATTTCAAGTGACTGCTTAGAATGCATGTACCTTCAACCCTGCCTCATTCCTTCAGCTGAGCTGGCCAGGCTGAGCAGGTGCTGGAACTCCAGTGATTCAGGACACTGGCATGCTCGTGTGAGAATGTGCTGCTGCACACAATGGCCCCTCTGCCTGCACACCTCCTTCTATGGGGAGCTGGTCGGCTCTGCTAGAGCTAGAATTTTGTCAGCAGCAGGGGTCCAAGGACACAGCCCTCAGTGCAGGAGGGAGAGGTTGCTGGCCTTGGATAAAGTTTGCACAGATGGGTGAAGTACAGGCTGACTTGGCACATAGGAAGTGCCGAGTTCCTGTAATGGAGGTGTTCAAGCAGAGGCTGCGTGATTTCTTTGCAGAAAGCTAGGGTTGAACCAGATGACAGCTTGTGCCCAAGCAAATGAGCTGTCTCCTTCCAGGGGTTGGCAGCCCCGTCCATGAAGGGCAGTACAACGGAAAGAGTTGGTTTGGGTTCTGTCATCTTGTGCAGAGGTCCTGTGGTGAGACAAGGCCGTGGGCTGAGCCCCAGGGGCTTTGGGAAGACAAAGTCTGAGGCAGGCTGGACATGGGCAGGGCTGGGACTGTCAGGCCTTTTATCACTGCTGGGGCAGGGGTTGCCTCTTTATCCTGAACACAGCACAAACCAATTTGAGAGATATTAATAAAGATGGTAGTGATGGTGGAAGGTTAACGTGGGGATGGCAAAGTGGAGCCTCTGCTCAGGGTGAGGTGAGCCCTGCCTGCCCAGGCCCTGGCCCTGCACCATAAACCCACTTCTCGACCTTCCCAGTAGAGGTGGGATGGGTGCACATAGGTAGCACCAGGCAGAGGCGTGGGAGCAGTGCCTGGCCCTCGGGAGACAGGGCTCATGGTAGGGGCCGCCCAGGGCCACTGGGCCAACCTGTTGCTCAAATCACACCTTCCTCTGGTCAGCCATTGGCTTTGCATGAATACGTGGCCTTGGCTATGTTCCAGTGAAACTTGATTATCTAGGCAGGCAATGGGCCAGAAGCGGCCCATGGGCAATCGTTTGCCGACCCCTGCTCTAGGTTTATGATATAAGTGATGAACTTCACAATTTACCTTCAAATAACATTATAACCATTTAACACGTTAAAAAATGGCAACTGGCAGCGTGGTGGCGCACACTTGTAATCCCAGTACTTGGGAGGCTGAGACAGGAGGATCGCAGGTTCGCAGCCAGCCTCACAACTTGGTGAGGCCCTCTACAACTTAGTGAGATCCTGTTTCAAAAATAAAAGAATAAAATTGGGCTGGGGGTGTATCTCGGAGGTAGAATGCCTTTGGGTTCCATCCCCAGTACCACCAAAAAAAAAAAAAAGGCAACTAGAGTCAGGCGCAGGGGTGCACACCTGTAATCCCAGTACTTAGGAGGCTAAGACAGGAGGGTTGCAGCTTTAAGGCCAGCCTCAGCAATTTAGTGAGACCCTTAGCAAGTTCAAAAAAAAAATGCCAACTGAATTTTTTAAAATTTTTTGTGCAATTTTTATTATTCTTTACTTTTACTTTAGCAAATCTATTATCTTTCCAATTTAAATGATTCAAGAATGCTTTCAGATGTATACACATAACTGACTATTTCCAGTACTTTCTCTTTGTGTTCAAAATTTCCATCTGGTATCATTTTTCTTTTGTAGGAAGTTCTTTAGCATTTCTTATTTTGTAGGCCAGCTACCAACAAATTTCCTCAGTTTTCTTTGTTTGGAAATGTCTTTATTCCATCTTCATCTTTTTTATACTCTTTTTTTGGGGGGTGGTACTGGGGAAACCCAGGGTTGTTCTACCACTGAGCTACACCTCCAGTCCTATTTTATTTTTTATTTTGAAACAAAGTCTTGCTAATTTGCTGAGGATCTCACTAAGTTGCTGAGGCTGGCCTCAAACCTGCAATTCTCCTGTCTTAGCCTCCCAAGTAGTGGGATTACAGGTGTGCACCACCACACCCAGGGTTTTTTATACTTTTATTGGTGCATTGTAATTATGCATCATTGTGAGATTCAAAGTGATACAAACACACATGCGCACAGCACTTGGTGTGTTTCCCTCTGCATCCCACCCTGCTCCGCCCTCCCCATAAATGCTAGTGAGATTGGCGGTGAGGCCTTCATATATACACATAGCATTACTTGAACCGTTTTTCTCATCAGTCCTCCTTTTTCCCCTCCCCATCTCCCTCCCACTATTCTACTGGTCTCTCTCCTCATTTATCTGAAGTCCCTTATGTTTCCCGGTTTCTCTCTGGCTTCCACATATGAGAGAAAACATACAACCCTTGACTTTCTGAGACTAGCTGATCTCACTGAGCATAATATTCTCTAGTTCTGTCCATTTTCCTGCAAATGACATAATTTTGTTCTTCTTTGTGACTGCATAAAATTCCATTGTGTGTATGTACCACATTTTCTTTATCCATTCATCTGTTGATTGACACCTAGGTTGGTTCCATAATTTGGCTGTTGTGAATTGCATTGCTACAAACATGTATATACATGTATTGCTATAGTATTCTGACTTTAATTCTTCTGGAAAGATACAGAGGAGTGGTATGGCTGGGTCATACGGCGGTTCCATTCCTAGACTTTTTTTTTTTTTTGCGGTACTGGGGATTGAACCCAAGGTCATTCTACCTCTGGGCTACACCCCCAGCCCTATTTTTTATTCTTTATTTTGAAACAGGGTCTCACTAAGTTGCGGAGGGCCTCACTAAGTAGCTGAGGCTGGCCGCGAACCCGGATCCTCCTGTCTCAGCCTCCCAAGTACCGGGATTACAAGCGTGCACCACCACGCCCAGCTCCATTCCTAGACTTTTGAGGAACCTCCATACCAATCTCCATCGCAGCTGTACTAATTTACAGTCCTATCAACGATGTATAAGAGTTCCTATTTCCCCACATCCTCATAGTATTTATTATTGTTTGTATTCTTGATGACTGCCATTCTAACTGGAGTTAGATGGAATCTCAATGTAGTTTTGATTTGCATTCCCATCATTTTTATTGGATACAGAACTCCAAGTTAGTTTTTTTTTTCTCTCTTAGCATCTCAATGATGTTGTTCTCATTTTCTGACTTGCATAGCTTCTGACAAGAAGTCTGCTAGCAATCTCATCTTTGTCCCTTGTCTATAATATAGCTTTCTTCCTGTGGCTGATTTTGAGATTTTTCTTGCCCTTATCTTGCTTGTGGTTCATTGAGTTCCTTTGATTTGTGGGTTTATAGTTAATCAAATTTGGAGAATTTTGTCCATCATTTCCTAAATAATTTTCTTTCTGGTACTGGGGATTGAACCTAAGGCCATTGTACCTCTGAACTACATCCCCAGTGAGTCAGAACTCAATGTCTCCCAGTCCTGGGTGCCCCCTGGGGGCTGTTCCTCATGGGGTTCATGCTCTGCATGGAGAGCAGCCTCAGAGAGGCCCTTTCCAGGTTGTTGGAAGCCTTTCTCTGCTCGGCTTCATCCTCTGTAGATCTGTCCCCTCCACTCAGTGCAACCACTGTGTTGTGCTTGACACGCACTATCCAGTACCATGGCTGGAAAGTCCAGCAGACAACCTGCACATGCAGTTCACTTTGCTTCTTCTTGTTTCTTTATATGCCCCCCACTGTGTGTGTGTGTGTGTGTGTGTGTGTGTACGCATGCGTGTGTGTGGTGCTGGGATTGAACCTGCTAGGCAAGCACTCTACCACTGAGCTCTATCTTAGCCCTTTTTTTGTTTTGTTTTGTTTTCCTCTTTTTTATACACATGTACAGATTTCCTCTTCTGATAATGACACCATAGATAATGACACCAGCCCTATGGGATTAGTGCCCCATCCTTACCACCTCATTTAACTGTATTTACCACCTTCAAGGTCCTAGTTCCAAACATGGTCACATTAGGGGACGGCACTTCAGCATCTGAATTTGGGGGGCACAATTCAGTCCTTAGTAGTTGCTCTGCATGCACCTTGCCCGTTCCGCTCCATAGATACCACTGATGGACACACAAGCCTGTCTGTCTGTCTGTGCTATCTGTTACATGGAGCACACACATAATGTACATAAGCAGAATCATATTATACCTGCTGGAGCTTTTCCTAGAATAACAGGGTTGTCTTTGCTTGGGAACCTTGCCACGCTGCCCTCTCCCCACCCTCTTCCACCCATGTAGCTGCCTGCTCTGTGCCCACATACTCTTTTCCTCCCTGTTCATGTGCAGGAAGGTTCTAACCAACAGGGCATTGGCCAGCAGCCAGAAGAGGAGGCACAGAGTCCACATTTCAGACTTGTCCACAAAGCAACATCCTTTCCCTGAGTAGCTCCTAGTAGTGTCTCCAGTCCGAGGCAGGGCAGACCATATACCTACAGAAGGATGTTTCCTTCCTGGTCCCCTGACTCCTTTCCCCACAATCTTGGCCGCTCCAGCCAATTCCTGAGTATGCATTCTGCTGACCTTAATGGGCAGCAGGGCTGTAGTGCAATTAGAAGAAAGGCCGTTCTATGCCAGCAGGACCAGGGGCTGCGGCTCGTTTGTGGGGGGCTTCAGGGTAGCAGGGGAGTTGCTGGAGGGCCTTCCGTGGGGCACTGAGCACCAAGCACCTGTCCCTGATAGTCCTGCTCAGCCTGTCCTGCAGAGGAGAGGGGAAGGTCTGGGTCTTTAGTTTCAGCCCCAGCTGTGAGTATGCTCTGCCCCAAGCTCCAGCGGGCACAGGCAGCCTGGGGTTTGTTCTGGATGGATGGAGGCATCAGTATCTCCTCCCCTGCCCTCCCTGGCCTGCCCTCTGCCCAACCCTCCCTCCTGCTGACCGCTGAGTGCTTTGAGTGCCAGGCAGGAGGCCTGGGCCACGCTGATCTGCACAAGGCCCCAATTGAACAGGGAGCAGGTGCTGTGTTGTAAGATGTTTTTCCTTCCCAGGTCAATTCCTAAGCCCACCAGGCAATCAATGAAGAGACGCTTGCCTCTGGGTAGTGCTGATCTGTGAGAACAGCTCAATATCCCTTTTTATTTTTTATGTGTGTATGTGTGGTATTGGGGATTTAACTCGGGGGCATTATACCTCTGAGCTACACTCCCAGCCTTTTTTTTTTTTTTTGAAAGAGGATCTTGTTGCTGAGGGTCTCACTAAGTTGCAGGGTCTAGCCTCAAACCTGCAATCCTCCTATCTCAGACTCCTAAGTACTGGGATTAGACTTGCATCACCACACCTGGCTCTTTTGATTTTTTTTTAAGGGACCCATACTCAGCCCCGTGCTGAGCAGAACACTTGGGATAGTCAAGATCAAAGGGCAGCACTCCACCTCCTCCACCAGCCGCGTGCTAGGGTGCCCGGCCAGGACACCTCCTCCAGGGACACCTCCTGACCTTCCAGGCCACGTTAGCCCTATGTGTACTTTGCACGTGACCTGGTCCTTGCCGCATGACAGTGCCATTGTCTGTGTGTGCGTGCCCCCTTCCCCCGGGCAAGAGCACCTGCAAGGGGCACCAGGTCTCACCATCTTTGAGCTGTGACAGCTGTGCTGCATGGACCTCTGGTGACAGCAGTGGCTGCTGCCACTTCCTTATCTAGACACCATTATCCCTCTATGTGGAGTGGCTGAAGATTGAGGCAGGAGAACCTGGGTCCCACTATACCCCTGATCTCTGCCCCCCACCTGCCCCATGACAGGACCCTCCCATATCCCTGCTGTCCCAGCCTTCACCTCCCCAGAGGCCCTGTGGGTACAGAGCGTGGCATTCTGCTTTCCGCCATTGATCATATCAGTGACAACTAGCTGCCTTGTCCCTCCTTCGGAACATGCAGAGACTGACCAGACCCCGAGCCTGGCCCCACCACATGCCCCCCAAACCCTGCCCAGTGCTGATTTTCACTCAGTCTCAGGAGGGGCCCTGCCTGCACCCCACTTGCATGTCCCAATCTGGCTTGGGCCAGCTCTGTGGCTGCATGGGTATGTGTGTAACCCTCCCCAGGGTAAGGTTTGCAGTATTATCCTTTTTACTTTTTATTTTGAAACAGGGTCTCACTAAGTTGCCGAGGCTGACATAGAACCTGCGATCCTCCTGTCGCAGCCTCCCAAGTACTGGGATCACAGGCATGCGCCACTGCGCCTGGCTCCTTAGTTCTTAAAGGACTAAAGAGGTTTCTGAGCCACTGCCTGGTAGGGGAGTATGGAGACCCAGAACCCCTGATCTATCCTGGGACGTCAAGGGCAAATGTCTGGCTGGGACCCCAGGTCACTAGGCTGCTGG
This sequence comes from Glis glis, assembly GCA_004027185.1. Taxonomy (NCBI): domain Eukaryota; kingdom Metazoa; phylum Chordata; class Mammalia; order Rodentia; family Gliridae; genus Glis; species Glis glis. Next base: position 74,364 of record PVJS01002205.1, read on the forward strand.
GGAAGGGGGAAGGCTATTCCATTGTCACTAGTCCAGGGCCTCATCATGCTGGGTGTGTGCTGAGCACCACCTGAACCAGGTGTGCATGATGTAGCCGTGACCCGCCTGCCCGCACAGGTCCTCCTGCTCTTCCCCATGCTGTCGGCTCAAGGTTAGTCCTTTCACCAGACTGGGCCTCTGACACTTCAACAGCCGAGTTTGGGCTCCAAGGTTTGCCCCGTGCTCATCAGGAGGCAGAAGGGACAGAAAAGAGGGGGAGGGAGTGTCCTCTTGGCTTAGTGACTTTGGCCCTCTACAGGGCCTCCTGCTGGTCACTTGCTCTATCCTTGTCTGCTCGGGAGTCCTGTGACCCCAGCAGGGCAAGTGTTATGGTTTGAAAATAAAAGGTCCCTCATGCTCTGGAGGCCTGTGCCTGGGGCTGTGGCCTCTGAAAGCTAGGCGAGGCTGGAGGTGGGTCCCTAGAGGTGTGGCCTTGGGGCCTATATATGTCCCTCGCACCCTCCCCTTGCTCTCTCTGCTTCCTGCCATCATGTCCTAAGGACCTATAGCCCCGGCTTCTGCTTTTCAGCCAGCATAAATGGACTGTATATACATGGACTGAAATCTCCAGACCCACAGGCAAATAAACCTCTGTCTACGTGTCGCGTGTGTAGATCGCTGTGGTGAGAGTGCTGACTGAAACAGCGAGCCCGCCCCTTTCTGGGTGGCACCACCAACCCCAGCCTGACTCTCTACCCCACCGGGGCACCTCGGTGGAGCCCAGTTAAGGTCTGGTAGACATCACGTCCTGTACTAACAGCCCAATGAGGTCACACAGAGGCCCAGTGATATGCTCAGCCGTGTATGTGTGGGTGTATGTGTTTGGTACTGGGGATTGAACCCAGGGGGGTTCTACCTCTAAGCTACATCCCCAGCCCTATTTTATTATTGTTTTAAATTTATTTTGAAAAAGGGTGTCACTAAGTTGCCTAGGCTGGCCTCGAACCTGTGATCCTCTTGTCCTAGCCTTCCAAGTACTGGGATTACAGGCATGCGCCACCACGCTCGGCAGAGCCAGCTCTTTAATTACCACGATGGACCGTAGTCCTCCTGGCTCCCCTCAGCTCGTGTTGGTGCTAATTGATGATTGTAACTCATTACAAACTCACTCTAATTAAATTACCCATCGGTGGCTGGGAGATTAATGGCACAACCAGGTTAGAGCATGATTACATTTAGTCTTGTCACATTTTTCAGTGTTTTTTTAAGTCCCTGTGATGACGAAGGCCAGAGGGAAGGGGAGGGTGTTGAGAACCCATTGCGTGCTCTCAGTGGGGGGCAGACTGCACTCTTTTGGACAGTTCCGTGTACCTAGTCCTGGGCTGTGAATTCTCGAGGAGTTAAGGGATGCAAGAAGTGGTTCCTGCCCTTGAGAGGTGAGTAGCAGAGGAACTGGAAGCACATGCACAGGAGAATACTGTGCATGCGGGGTGGTCAGCAGGTGACGCTGGCCCAGAGCGCTGGGAGGACGCGTCCACTGTGAGCGGTGTGCAACTCAGTCTGCATGAAGCGTTTTGGGCATGCGTGAGGTCACACACACTGATGATGGCTAACTCCCCAAATTGTCTTCTGGGTGTCTGTCGACCACAAACCAACCTGGTGTAGTTCCTCTCCGTGACCCTGAGCAGCTATGTGGGTAGATGTTAGCTCTGTGTCATCCAGCATTGTCTTAGGGATTTCCCATGTGTGGCCCAGGGATCTGCAGCATCGGCTCCCCTTGGGGGTCATCAGAGATGTGGAGGTCCTGGGGAATCATTCATATAAGAGAGTTTGGGAAGCACCAGGCCGGTCAGCAGCTGGTGCCTCTGCTCAGCTTCATCACGTGGTGGAGCAGAGGCCCCATGTCCTAACTGCATAGTGTAGACTGTGCCCAGGGGGTCACATTGCTGAGCCCTTTTGCTGGGGTCACTGTATTGGATATGCTGGGGTTCATACTGCTGGGCCCATGTGCTGGGGTCACAGTGCTAGTCTCTTGCTAGGGTCATACCGCTAGGCCCATGTGCTGGAGTCTCCGTGTATCGGGTGTGTTGGGGTTACAATCCAAGGGTCATGTGCCAGGGTCACACTGCTGGTCTCATGTGCTGGGGTCACTGTATTGAGTTTGCTGGAGGAGCAAACTCACTGCTGGGGTGACTGTGTTTTGGGTGTGCTGGGGGAGTCACACTGCTGGACCTGTGTACTGGGGGTCACACTGCCAGGCCTGTGGCCCAGGTCTGTTGGGCCTTGAGGGACCTTGCTTGGCAGCCTGGGGAGCCATTCTGATCTACAGGAAAGGACATCCTGAAGCAAGGTGACTGCACTAAGCACCATGTCACCTGCCCACTGGCACCACCACGGAGGGTGTGGAGAATCCCGTGCATGTTGGGGATGCTGGATGGCTCCCAAACAAGAGACTGAGAGCTCTGCAGAACAAGCTCTGACATCTGCCTGCGACTTGCTCCTGCACAAAGTGCTGGCCAGGCTGAGCTGCCAGCTGGGCAACCCGCACTTCTGTGCATTACTTTTTTTTTTTTTTTGAGGTACTAGGGATTGAACCCAGGGGCATTCTGCCTCCAAGCTACTTCCCCAGCCCTATTTTTGTTCTTTATTTTGAAACAGGGTCTCACTAAGTTGCAGAAGCCTCACTAAGTAGCTGAGGCTGGCGGCGAACCCAGATCCTCCGGTCTCAGCCTCCCAAGTACTGAGATTACAAGCGTGCACCACCACGCCCGGCTTCTGCGCGTTACTTCTGAACTCACAGGCCTGGGATGAGCCCTGGCTCACTGCTGCGGAAGCACCAGTGATGAGGAGTCTGTGTCTAGAAAAGAGTCCAACGGTCATAGAGTCTGATTTCCTGTCAGCAGGACTGACCAGTCCTCACTGACAGTGACCCTTCCCTTGGGCCACAGGGACCCACAGGCAGAGGCCTGGAAACATACTCACAGTGTCTAATACAGGCGTGCTTATTTATTGATGTGCTTCCTTTCAAGGGTCATGCAAGTCTCTGGAGTGCAGGGATTAGCCCAGCAAGAGCCACCCGGGCTGGGCAGACCCTGTCAGGTGGTGATAATGACATGCCAGTGGGCATTGGAGAGGTGCAGTGGACAGAAAGCAGAAGAGGCACGCATGCCTGTAATCCCAGTACTTGGGAGGCTGAGACAGGAGGATCCTAGATTGAGGCCAGTCTCAGCAACTCAGTGAGACCCTCAGCAACTTAAGGAGACCCTGCTTCAAAATAAAAATAAATAAATAAAAAGGGCTGGGGATATAGTTCAGAAGTAAGAGTGCCACTGGGTTCAATCCCTAACATCACAAAGTTAAATAAAGTAAAGAGTCATGCACGGGTCAGATGACAGGAGAGGTGCCAAGAAGAGGCTTAGCACGGCGTGCATGCGTACTTATGCAGGGGCTCCTCGCACTGCGCTGCTCTCTCGGGTCCTTTCCAGCTGACACTCGGATCTGCGTGGACCAGTGCTCTTTGCTCTCCTTGCTTGTGGGTTTACCCCTGTGCAGTCCCTGCATCCTCGGAGCCCGCTCGACCCCTCAGCGCTCTGCAGCCTTCCCAAGTGTAGGAACAGCCACCGCCAGTTAGGGGTGCAAGTGCTCAGGACGCAGGAACTCCTGCATTTGTGTGCACTGTGCTGACCACCAGGTCAGCCTCAGATGCCCTGTGCAACACTGGAGAAAGATGATCCGCAGGTTCTCAGGCATGCCAACAATCCTCCCCAGGCTCTCTCCAGCGTGGCACGGGCAGTTCCAGGTCACATGTTCTTGTCCGTTGCTCCTAACTGAGCCTAGAGAAGGCTCTGAGCTCTTCATACACATGGACCATCAATGGGGAACTGCAGGTAGGAGGGAGGCCTCCCCAGAGAGCAGCCGCCTGCATCAGCTGCTAAAGGACAAACACTGAGAGGGCATCCCGCAGCACGAGGCTCAGAAGTCCTGACCCATGGTGGGCACCTCTGACAGTGGGGTGCTGGACAGAGCCAGAGGCCAGCAAAGCCCGTGCCACCCCTGTAATCAGGAGCTGGGGAGGGAGTGACTTAATATCTGAGGTGACTCTGCACAAATCCAGAAAGTTCTGGCAAACTCAGGCTATCAGAAGATGGAGTTTGGAGCCAGGTGTGGTATGCCTATAATCCCAGTACTTGGGAGGCTGAGACAGGAGGATTGCAAGTTTGAGGCCAGCCTCAGCAAGTCAACGAGGCCCTCAGAAACTTAGCGAGACTCTGCCTCAAAATAAAAAATAAAAATCACTGGGAGTGTAGCTCAGAGGTAGAAGGCTCCTGGGTTCAATCCCCAGTACCACAAAAAAAAGAAGAAAAAGGTGGAGTTTGAAGCCAGGCACAGTGGTGCATGCCTGTAATCCCAGTACTTGGGAGGGTAAGACGGGGATTGCACGTTGAAGACTAGCCTCAGCAATTTAGCAAGACCCTCAGCAACTTAGCAAGACCCTGTTTCAAAAAATAAAAAGAGCCAGGGGTGTAGTTCAGAGGTAGAATGCCCCTGGTTTCAATCCTTAGCACCAAAAAAAAAAAAAAAGATGAAGTTTGGGTCCCAGCTGTGCTGCCGTGTGATCTGGGGCAAATTGCCCACCCCCTCAGAACCACTGTGGGGTCACATGTGCCCGTGTGTGGGAGGCCCCCATGCACACCTGGGCTGCATGATGGGTTGCAGCAAGGTCCCGCCCTGGCTCTTGGAAATAGCAGCGACCAAATGCACATGAATCAGGAGATGGCGTTCACGGCCTCCCTCCTGCTGTATTCCAAGCAGCGTGCAGCCCCGTGAAGGATGGGACACAGGATTTCTTAGGGCCCAGTGTCGCTCTTCATTACAAGAGGTAGGGGAGAGGCAAGCAAGGACGATGTTTTAATTATGTGATTCTTATCTGAGCAGAGACTCTCTTAAATGCATTGTAATTTATTTTTAATAAGTCATTCAAACAAGCTCAGCTCCAGTTAATGTCCAGAGCTGATAGCTGGGCCTACCGTGCCAACCCTGCCCGTCCCTTTGATGAGAGGCCACCCTTCATGCCCCCTTCATAGCCATCCTGAGGAAGGAAACCTTGGTTGGAGGGAGAGGAACAATGGCTTTACAGCCCTCTGTTCCTGCCTTTGGGAAGACTCAGCCCGCCGAGGTGCCCAGAATGAGAATTGGTCTAGAACAGCAGGTAGAATTACAATCAGGCCCTTCTGAGATGTGCTGGGTGCTGCGGAGACAGAGGATAGTGACACCAGCCCTGCAGTCCGTCCCCAGCACTGTTCATTGAGCCCTGCAGGGGACAAGCTTCCCACTTTGCTCTCTGTACAGGACCAGGCAGACAGGCTCCCAGGCTCCATCAGGGATGCTGGAGCTGCCGGGAGGCCTCCAGGAGCAGGATGCTACTGCTGGAGCTCCCCCCAGGGCCCGGAGCGCAGGCCCAGCGCCCTGGTTCTATGCGGGAAGCTGCTCCCTTCTGCATCCCCTGGGACCGTCTGCCCGCTGCAGCCAGCACCTGCTGTCCTCAGCTCTTGCGCTCCCCCCTTGTGCCAGGAGCCAGCTGCATTGCTTGTCCCTGGCAGGAGTCCTGGCTACTCTAGCGGCCAGAGGAGGCCCTTCACCACACCACGCTGTCAGCAGTGCCGACTGCTCCCACCGGCCCTGCAGGCTTCGGCCTGCCTCAGGCTCTCCTTCCCACCCCGGCTTGGCCAAGGCTCCTGGGTTCTCGAGCTTCAACTGTTGTGGTCTGCTTCAGCCCCACCACCCCATCGCTGGACCACCCGATGCTGGGCTAACCCACTCTAACAGGAGACAGAGGCAGCTGGTCCTGGTGAATGCCACGCTGATACGATTGGCCTCCTACCCCTGCAGCCTCATCTCCCCTCTAGCTTCCTACCTCTGAGGCCTCATCTCCCCTCTGGCCTCCTATTCCTTCAGCCTCATCTCCCCTCTGGCCTCTTATCTCTACAGCCTCTTCTCCCCTCTGGTGAGTGGAGGTTCAGGAGGATGCTGTCATATTGGATTGGGTTGAGCGGTACAGGTTGAGTGCCCAGCACAGTGCTGGCTTCAGTAAGAGCTTAACCCCTGGGCTCCCATTGTCTCAGCATGCGCTCACTCCACAGCTCTGCCTGTGTGCATGCCTGTTGCTCTGGTGGTACGGCTACCCCCTGCCTCCCCTCGCCTGCACATGGCCTCCTTGTTGGGGGCCATCATGGTACTCCTCGACTAATGGCCCTCAGGGTACCCCATTAATCCATGGAATAAATCCAGCCAGTCTTCACAGCTTCTCATCCACTGCCTTTTGCCCCTTTTCTCACTCAGCTCTCTGTTAGTTGTCAGACATAGTATGGCTCAGCCAGCAGCCGGTACTTGGAAAAGCTTTAGAGAATCACTTAGAAGCTGGGTGCAGTAATGCATGCCTGTAGTCATAGTACTTGGAAAGGCAGAGACAGAAGGATTGCTAGTTCGAAGCCAGCCAGACCTTCAGCAACCTAGCAAGACCCTGTTTCAAAATAAAAACTAAAAAGTAGCTCAGAGTTAGAATGCCCCTTGGTTCAATCCCCAGTACCAAAACAAAATAAAAACATTTAAAAAAAAAACAAAGAATCACTTGGAGCCAGGCGTGGTGGGATATGTCTATAATCCCAGTACTCGAGAGGCTAAGACAGGAGGGTCATAGGTCCAAGGCCATCATGTGCTGGCAATTTAGCAAAACCCTGTTTCAAAGTAAAATAGGTCTGGGGATATAGCTCAGAGTTAGAACATGCCTAGATTCAATCCCTAGTCCTATCAAAAAGAATAATAATAATAATCACTTAGGAATCCCCAGGCAGGCACTGAAAGGACCCATCCCCTGGCCAGCCTTGTCGTGAAGGGTGAGAACCCTAGGGACCTGCTGCATCTGGGCTCAGGTGTCTGGACTCCCACCTAGGTGTCTGGTTCCCAGCATGCACCTGGGTGCCTGACTCCCAGTCCTCAGCCACAGACCATGTCTGGCATGGCACTCCCTGGTCTCCCCAAGAGCGCAGCTTAGAAGCCCCTCATAACCAGCTGGTTGCCCAGCCCAGGCCAAGCCCACCTTCCTGTGTCACGGGATGGGGCTATTCAGGTGTCAGGCACTGTCTGCCTGGACCAGTCCGGGAGAATGCTGCTTGTCACACTGTTGGGCAGGACCATGGCCCCCTAAGACCTCAGCGGGGCACTAGAGCCACTGTCTGGCTCACCGAGCTGCCAAGCCCACAGGCACATGAGCACAGAGCTCTTTCTCAGCCTGGGCCTCTGCACCTAACTGGAAGCAGAAGGGGCCCTGGTGGAGGATGGCAGAGCCCCGGCGGTGAGCCAGCCTGCAGGCAGGAGGGCCGCCGTGAGATAAAGAGAGCAATCGCTTCATAGCTCACTACAGCCTGTCTCTGGTCTGTGCGTTCCACGTCTCCAAGGCAGCCAGTCCTGATTAACTGTGCAAACTTAATTAGTTCACATCCAAGTTTGTGGAAGGCATTCCTCGAGGGAGCTTGTGTGAACAGCCTCCGGTTACCAAGAAGACCGGATTCCACGCCGAGGTGATGGTATTAATATTGAACAACCCCTACTCGGGTTTCCACTCCTCCCCGGTCATAAAAAGACTCATCTTCCCTCTAGCTCCTCTGGTGTGCCGCTCTTGTAAATAATATTAAAGCAATTTCTTCCAAGGAGACTGGAGGAAAGGGGAGTGGGTGAGGAGTCCGCAGGCACCGGGCTTTGCCCTTCGAGGTCAGCTCCGACTTGAGACAGGAGGACACCCCATGCCTCCCAGGAGACCCAGGCGGGCTGTGCTGTGTCACCTGCACCCAACAGGGCAGGCCTCAGCAGGGGCTCTCCTGCAAGCCGCAAGGGTGCTGCCCTGACCTCCAGTCATAAGGGTGGTGAGAGCTTGATAGGAAGACGTGGGCGGGGACTCAAGACCTGTGGGCTTAGCCAGGCACAGTGGCACATGCCTGTAATCCCACTACTTGGGAGGCTGAGACAGGAGGATCGCAGGTTCGAGGCCAGACTCAGCAACTTAGTGAGACCCTCAGCCACTTAGCGAGAACCTATTTCAAAATAAAAAGGGGTGGGGGAATGTAGCTCGGAGGTAGGATGCTTCTGGGTTCAATCCCCAGTACCCCCCCCAAAAAAATTAAGAAAAATAATAGTTTGGGATTGTATCTCACAGGTGGAATTCCCCTGGGTTCAATTCCCAGGATCAAAAGAAAAGAAAAGGAAAGGAAAAACCATGGGCTCGATGGAGAAGTAGATGCCAGAGAGCAGAGGCACTGTCCATCCTAAATGCTCACAGAATCCTCCATCAGCTCATTCAGAGGGTCCAAGAAACATTTGCTCTTCTACAAATTGCCCAGCCGCTGGTATGTCTTGGGGACGTTTCAAGTCCACCCTTTAAAGACTCTGCCAGCAGGAGGGGTGTTCAGAAGCCAGAAGCAATTTGGATAATGACACATCCTGCTCTGAGTATGGCCCAATCAAAGGGAATGGCCAGGCCTTTGATCTTCAGGTTCCTGGAGCTCCCAAAAGACAGGCCTCGAGACCTGCCCTGCTGGGCCCGGCTGGCTCTGGGCAAGAGCTTCCCCTCCCGGGGCCTCCTCCCCGTGGGCACATCTGCCCCACTCCACCCCAGCTCCCTTCTCTTTTCTCCTGTGGGTTCCCCCCTGAGCTCTCTTTCCTTTTTTTCCTTCCTCCGCCTTTCTTCCTCTCTCTCTCTCCCCTCCCTCGCTGTTGTTTAGTTTGGTTTGTGGTACTTGGGATTGAACCCAGGGGCATTCTACTTCTGAGCTACACCCCCATCCTGTTTATTTTTTTATTTTGAAACAGAGTCTCATTAAGTTGCTGAGGCTGGCCTCAAACCTGCTATCCTCCTGTCTCAGCCTCACAAGTACTGGGATTACAGGCGCGCGCCACCATACCTGGTTCCACCTCCATTAGGTGCCTAATGCAGCCAGTATGAATGCACAGTCTCCATGGGCCCTCAGGAGTGCTGGGATTCCCTGCAGGGGTGCGTGGGGGTAGCAGAGAACATGGCCCCAGGGAGGCCGGCAGCAGCTGTCTGTTTCTTAGACTTCTTGCTATAAACTATGCTGGTCCTAGTAAGCATGGCACAGAAGAACCACTTCCCAAAGTTGTGCAGCGCCAGCTCTGGTGCCTTCGGACTTCCTGTGGGGCAGGGCTGCCAGGCAGGCCATGTGGGGGCTGTGACAGACCCTCCCCAGGACTGGAGCCCTGCTCACCCCTCAGGAGAGGCTTGATCTGGCAGGCACTGTAGGCCGGGGTGAGAGCGCACATTGCCACCGGCCGCCTTCACTTCTGCTGTTCTGTAATGGGCTCTCCGTGGACCCTTGACCCGTTTTTTAACTAGGTACCCAGCCCCGTCCTTCCTCCCCGCTTCTCTTCTGATTGGCTGAGCAGGCACTCACCTGTCTGGGGGCTCTGCTAACCTGCCCTGTCACAGCAGTCTCATGGTGAGGCCCTCTGGTCTGGCCTCCCACCAAGCTGACTGTCTCAGGGGCTCCCCTCTTCTCGTGGGGGAGGGAGGAGTATGGCCTCCCTTGCCACCCAGCCCTGTGCAGGACCGTCTCCCATGAGGACCCTCCACCCAGCATGAGGGCTTATCCCAACCCCAGGACTCACTCTGCTGCCACCTGCCTGGACTGAAGCCCAGCCGTCCCCTGCCGCAGCTCGGGAGAGGCCTTGGGCTCGGAGCCTGCCTCAGGCCAGTGGAGGAGGGTTTGCTTTGCTTTGCTTTCTATTGAATTTATTTTCATAGTTACTCTCTATTTATAGCGAGCAATGCTTGTTTCATTTTATGGTGGTGATAAAAAGTTTCCTTTTACACCAAGTTTATTTACATTAATAAGGAGAATGACTTTAAAAAAAAAAAAACACTGAGTAACAGCCTGCAGGCAGAGCCACTAGGTGACCTCTACTTGTAAACCAGCCCAAGCCAGCTCCTTAGCAAAGCCCTGCCCAGAGGATCTGGTTGATTTTATTGTACAAAGATCCTGACACTCAGAAATGCAGAGAAATAGCTAGGTGCAGTAGTGCACACCTGTAATCCCCATACTTGGGAGGCTGAGACAGGAGGGTCTTAGGTTGGAGGCCAGCCTCAGCAACTTAGGGAAACCCTGTTACAAAATAAAAAATAAAAGGGGCTCAGGTGTAGCTCAGAAGTAGAATGCCTGTGGGTTCAATCCACAGTACCATTAAAAGAAGAAGAAGGAAGAGAGGGCAGGAGGAAAAGAAGGAAAGGAAAGGAAAAAGCAGAGAAACTCATACAGCATGGTGAAGCAGAGCAGACACTTCTAAGCTAGGTTCTGTCGTAGATGTGGTGCTCTGGGGACAGATCCTCCAGGCTCTTGCTCTGGGGCAGGACAGGACACAGGAGAGGGGGGCAGAGGGTTGCAGGATGGGACATGGGGGAGGGGGCAGAGGGTTGCTATGTTTTGAACCTTTCTTTTCTCTAGGGCAACAGTTCTCAGCTGGGGCTCCCCCTCCCTCCCTCCAGGGGACACTTACAGGGTCACTGCACTGTGTCTGGAGCTCCCTGGGGTGGGTGGTTGGGGGGCCCAGCCAGGCCCCACTCCTGCCCACCCAACAGCTACCACACACACTGCCGTACATTCTCCATACGGCTGACAGAGCCCCAGAGTCGAGGTTCAGCCACGGCATCTGCAGAGTGAGCCTATCTGAGGCTGGTCCTCTCCCGGGCCTCCAAGAGCAGAGTCCCCCCATGGACCTCTACCAGCTCAAGGCCGGCTCCAGGTGCCACTTGGTCTTGCATGTTTCTGCCAGTCCCGGGGAGTGTCCACCAGGCTTTGTCTCTCTTCTGACTGTCCCTACTGCCATCGCAGGCTATATAAATAAGAGGGCCCTGGGGAGCAGCCCGCCAGGCCACGTTGCCACGTATCTTGGATCTGTCCTTGTGAGCCAATGCCAGGTCCAGCCACGGCCTCCTGGGCCCGTCCTGCGCCACCAGCAAGGCGCCGTGGCAGTGCGCAGCAGTAACGAGCCACACAGTCCTCTTCGTGGTGGGGACAATCACGGCAGCCGCAGGTGGGGAGGAAACATCTGGGGACAAGGCCATGGGCGCCATTTGCATTGACCTGTCTCCCAGAAGACGCGCTTGGTCCACACACGCCTGCCAACAGCGGCTCTTGTGTGCTGTGATCTGATGTGGTTTCTTCCCGCCCTGCCCGGCCCTCCAGCCCCTCCTTCATGTTGGCATGTGGGCAGTGCACTCAAGTCGCCTTACTTGGCCCGGCGCATGGGACGTCACTTTTCCTGGGTGACAGGCTTTGCATCTGCAGGTCCCCACGGTGGCCGTCACCTCAGCGTGCAGGCCCCCATGGGACCTGGCAGTACATCTGTGCCACTTACAGCTTTGGCCACCCTGCCATTCCCAGGAGGCGGCCCTTTGTCAGGTAGAATGTGGGTATTGGTGGCCTGGGGCAGAGGATGGGCTCCACATGACCCAGGGAAGAAAGCCAACCCCCATGGCAGAGGGAAGCCTGGGGCAGCTCAGAGGTGGGCATCCTCCCCTCACAGACTCTACCCCGAAACACGTGCTCCCTTGTGGCATGCCCGAGACCAGCACACAGAGGCCAGGGTCGCTGTCATAGCTGGCATGCACACCGCCACATCTGTGGGGGATTTGGATACCCAGGCATGGAAAGTCACTCTAAGGAGGGACACTGAAGCAGAGCCTGAGAGGATGAGGAGGAGCTAGTTGCAATGAGCCGGGGAGACCATTCCAGAAAGTTCTAAGGGCAGCCGGAAGGCCAGTACAGCCAGAGCCTGGAGGCTGGGCAGGAGTGGGGTGGGCCACTGAGGTGCTACCGGGCTCAGCTACTCGCCCCTTGCATGTTTGTCTGGCCCTCTGCCTGGAATGCCACCTCCCTCCCGCCTGCTAGCTCACCCGCTTATCCCTCAGCTTTGAAGTAGAATGCCCCTGGGTTTAAGCTCCAGTACCAAAAGAAAAAAGGAGGTTGAGTGGTCCATGCACCTCCTGGCTGTTCTGGGTGGGTGCACACAGCTCATGGCATGCATGGACGCATGTCAGAGTGCTCCTGGGTGGAAGGCTCCTCCCTCTCTTCCTCTGTCAAAGGAGGCCCTGGGAGGCCCTCTCCCCTCAGCAAAGCTCCACTTGGAACTGCAAAGCTGCCATAGACCATCCAGTAGCAGAGCAGAGGGCCAAGGTTGGGGCCTGCCACATGTTTCTGCTGTGACCTAGCTTGTTAGTGCTGAGATATGGGGCTCTGGAGGGTGAAAGGAGATGTGCAGGACAGGAGAGTGCAGGCCTTGGTACCCTGGTTTGGGGAGGGATGTTGCTGGGAGATGAAATGACTCAGAGAGGGGATACTGCCCACCGAGGCGTGGAGTATCAGTGCAGAGGGGCTCAGTGCTTTAAACTTTTGTTTTACTTTAGTTAAATTTTTGGAACAGCACATGTTTGCACATACTAAAAATGCAAAACTAGAGCCGGGCGTGGTGGCGCACGCTTGTAATCCCAGTACTTTGGGAGGCAGAGACCAGAGGATCCGGGTTCACGGCCAGCCTCAGCTCTCTCTCTCTCTCTCTCTCTCTCTCTCTCTCTCTCTCTCCCCTCTCTCTCTCTCTCTCTCTCTCTC